>JAXGGA010004845.1:0-83870 GCA_038373865.1 Uloborus plumipes
TCAGCAAAGCTGAGTACCGCTGGAGGACGACCCAAGGATGAGGAAGAGCTCCGGAAGGGATGAAAATGCTTCTCAAATACTAGCTCTGAAATTTCACTTAAATGGAACGGAAAACTAAAACTAACGCAAATTCTCTGCATCTGCAAATAGAATAGAAAGTTTGGAGCGTTTTTATTCGATGTTGATGATGGTAGAAACAAATTCATAACCTTAATTGCATGAGCTGCATTTCCTTCAAGATATGCCCCTGACAGTTCTCTCATGACGTCAGACGCGTCAATTCTGGGGTGGGCCATAGTCAGTGATAATTGACGCCGCCATTTTTGACGAAGACTGACACATAGGTAAGCTGCCACTCAAGTGGCCAATTCTATCGGACTCGCGAACTATCTTGTTAACTTTCAACGTGGTTGGTTATTGATACTCATTGGAGAATTGATTGATTTTATGTTTTGAAAATTTTACTTTTTGATGCATTCGGACGAATATAAGTGTTTTGGATAATCGATATACACAGATATTTCTAGCGGTCTTTCTCTGTGTGAAGAAAGTAATAAAAACAGAAAAAGAAGCGCTGTTTGTTTGATTCCCAACAATGGTATATTTTTGATAGATATATGGTGAAAATGTTGGAATGTAGACATTGACATTATTTTAAAACATCCTAAACTACCCTTTTTTGATTTGTTTATTTTCGAGTCGCTGCAATAGTTGTTAATTTTTTTTTAAAAAATGTGTCTATTTTGGTAGCGATAAAAAAGTGATGACTGGTAAGTTCTTGTGTTGTATTTTAGTACTCATTTTAACGAAAAGTAAAACCCTTTAAAATCTATTTTAATGGCTTGTAAACTTATTATCATTGCTGTCAAGCACAATAATTTAATAATTGGTTAGAAAATAAATAGATAACTGCTCATTTCAACTCACTTATTTTGATATGTATATTATTTGTTAAAAACAACTGATTCATTAATTTTCAAAGTATATTTTCCTCCCTGTTGGACATTTTTACGGTTCTACATCCGTCGTACTCATTTCTATTGTTATTTACTTTGAATATTGTACACAATTGGTATTCTAACTTAATTTTTTCGTAATGCATTTTTTTTCACGAAGTTACCATGTGAATTTCATGAAATACCATGTCATGTTTTATTGATTGTCATGTTTTTTGTTTCTATATTAGCCTTAGTTCAGAGTTCTAAAAGTTTTTTATTCCACGAACTACAACCTTTTTGCATCAATTAAATTATCTGAGTTAATTCCAAGTGTTTGAAATGCCATCAAATACTTTTATTGATTTCACACATTTCTCTGCATGGGATTTGTTGAAGAAACGAATATTCAGTGTTATGTTGAATGATGTTCTACAGCTTATTATTTTCAGGTTTGTTTCAGAAAATATGGCCTGTTTTAGCACCCTCTGCTTTTAATGAATTTGATGTTACATATATTTTGTTGAATAATTTTCTAAAATAACACAAAAAATGCTGCATGAAAAGATCTAATCTGACACAAAATTCTGCACATTTATTTTTCATTGCAAACAAAAGTTTATCATATTTTATGAACTAATTTCCATCTATGTGTGGGATATATCGCTCATGGGCTGCAATAGTGGCACAACTCAAAAAATCAGGTTTTGAGATAAACGGGTTTAAAGTTTTCATTGCTATGGGAAAGGAATAAGAAACGCTTTAATGTGCTGCCTTCTTACGGCCTAATATTGAATTATGAGCTGTGCCAGTATTGCGGCTCAAAAGAATGTATTTTTCCAATTTACACCTGTCCTTTGTTAAAAACGGGTGTTTTTTGAGTTGTGCCACTATTGCACTCAGTGAGCGATATGTGCTGAAAAAAAATAATTTTTTGCATCTATTTTCAACATTTCCTTCTATATTGCTCATCATCTACCCTTTCTAATTTTGGCATATACTCTCATAATCTTTAATTCATATGCTAGCAGTAGATACCTTATTTTACTTTTTCAAATACAGTACTATGAATGCAGCACCTTGTAATTCAACCTTGTAAAACAGCAAAAAATAAATTAAATAAAAAAGAGAAAGGTTATAACAATTTGTGACTAGGCTTTAGTAAACTTTCATTATCCTAATACACACCATTATTCGGATAATTTATTATTACAATGATTTATTTAATGTTTCAAATTTCGTAGTGTTTTAATGGTATTTATCAGCTTAACAATAATTTCTGATAAAAATTATTTTTTTGAGGTAATTTTAAGATTTGAAAAAAAAGGAAAAAAAAAAAAAAAAATGTGTAATTACTATATGGTAGTAAATAAATATTTATGTAAAAGGACAACTGAAAACAGTTTGGAATTTGATACATAACTTGTTTAAATTGCATTCTTAATTCAAAAGAAAAAACATCTTTACGTCAACACTAGGCTCCAGTTCTGTAAAAGTGAAAAGAAATCAAAGATTAGCTGAACCATCAGCTTGTTTTTTGGTTGGTTCAGATAGTGCCGGATCTTCCAAGCTGGGATAAATCTTAATATTGCTGTCTTTATCCACTTTTCATTTAGATTTTATATCATTTCAATGAAGAAAAAAATCAAATAGAGTGAATTTGCCTCCCTCATTAGTTGTTACCCAGGTCAAAGGATATGGCTTGCTCCCCCTGGATATGACAGTTCTTTTTTCCCCCAAAGGTTCAATAAGTCACTGAATTCAAGATTATTAGATCTTAGGTGAAAAATAATTTTGAATTAGGCCTTGCCTCCTCCCTTGCTATATACAGATTTGACGCAATCATAGCCCTTCTTAAATTTTGAAATCGGAGAATAATTAAAAAAGAAGATCTAATAAAACTAATTATTCAGATGCATCTATTAAAAACTTGTTAGAAATTAACCTAATATGGCTTCAAGATTACAACACACTTAGTCCTACAAAGGTGTTAGTCATTAATTAATGTTCGAAATAATTTTCATTACCTCAAAAGCCTAAAATTTCCTTGATTTTATACAAAAAGTTTGTCTTGGTTAAAGGAAGGTATTTTCAAGTTAACAATGAATGTCCACAAAAGTGGTGAAAAATATAGTTTATTAAGATTGTTCCCAATTTGACGAAACTTTAATAGAAATATGGAACTTCAGGAAAAAAAGGAGGACATTTTAGTTGGACATAGAACTAGTAGGACTGCAAGTCAGAAAAGACCGACTAGTCCACCAAAATCGTCATATCACGTCACTTTACAGATAGCCTACCAACTTTTCCTCTTCAAAACATGACCTGTCATTTAAGGATGGCCCATTTTAAAATATTTCAACATTGTAAAAGTTCATTTTCAGTGCAGTGATTTTTTTCCACAATTTAATTGAAAATCGTTTATTTTCACTAAATTTACACAAATAACTTCTAAATTTAGTAATTGTTTTCTTTATCCTGCTTGGGTGTAAATTAATTTTTTTTTGGAATTGTATAAAATTCAAGAAAAACAGTAGATATATACAATTTTAGTGATTTATTTCCATGCTCATTAAGTTTTTAAAATATTGGGTTGCTCTTTAATTTAAATAATATAAAAATATGTTTTATAATTAGGTAGTATTTCCTCAGTGGTGGATTTACTATGTCGCAATTGAAAGGAGCCCCACAACATTGAGGCCCTAAAAGAGACCCCAAAATGTGCGCATGAAAAATACTTTATACAGTTCTTTTCAGCTCTGAAAGGCTCCCCAACATGTATTGGGATGGTCCCCCAAACCAGTAAATCGCGCCCTTCAGGGCCCTATCCCGGTTAAACCACGAAGCTGTGGTAGGTACGGGGGACCCTGGAGGTGTGAAATGAAACCAGTAAATCCACCACTGTGTTTCCTCCAGATCAGAAAAGAGGTATAGCACTCAGTAACAGTACACTTCTTTTCAATTAAAAAGTACTTTCTCAAAAGAATTTTTAGTTGAAAAGTTGATTTATTTAATAATAATTATTATTATTGTTTTTGTGTACTAAATGCATACAAACCATGAATATTTTTCTAGTCCTTTTTTTGTTTTAACAATAGAAGGAACTTTTAATGTTTGCTTTAATAAATTATGCTTGCAACAAAATAAATTCATATTCAAATCAAACTGAAATCTGTCATTCATGGCTGCCACACTTCCGTCTGGGGGACTGAATTCCGTCTTCTGTAAAATTTCGTATCATTTGGGACTTTGTTTTGTGAAAAAAATTAATTTAGCTTCAAAAATATCTCATTCATATTTTTCAACAAAAAATAGAAGCAACTGTTTAATCTTTTTCCTGTTGCACCTTGAAGTCTATATTAATAAAATAAATTATTTTAATCATTGTTATATTAATCCAGGAAATTACATTGAAGCTGTTTATTCCAGCATATCTTGTAGCCAAGAATCTTTTACCGGAAATAAATTTTATTACCTGGAATCTTTTAATTTGAACTTTTAAAGTGTGATGTTTTTTTTTTTTTTTTTTTTTTTCAATAACAAATAAAATAACCTTTTTTAGTTTTATTGAAAACACACATATTTGTATAAAAATCGTGTTTGTGTAACGAAATGCCGCCACGTGATTTTCAGTCCTGATCATTTTCTAGAGTGGCACCCATGCTGTCATTGGGAAGATCAACTCATCGCAATAACAAAATGTTCATTTGAAAATATGTCATTTTTTGAAAAGACTTGGCTGCCATCCACTTTCTGGCGAAATTTGTTTTAGTAGTGCTGCTCCAGTTCTGTCATTTTCATTTAAAAAAGAAAAACCCAACAAGCCTGCTACGCACTGCCTTACTCAAACACTACTTTTCTGTGATCGACGCTACAGACAGACAGGAAAAAATTAACACGTGCAGGTGCACAAAGATCAGCTCATTCAAGCATGCTGAATTTATAGTCGTCATGTTTTCACACACGTACAAAAAGTGACTGCTTTTCTGACAGACCTTATAACAAGAAGTTCTGTCAAGAACTAAACGAGCCTACTTTCCCGTACATCGACATCGGCATTCTAGCATCTGATCATTATTCTCTTGATTATCTAAGACTAAAAATTATGTCAAACATACCTTTTTAGCAATTGAAGCTGTTTTTTAAAGGCAAAATATACCCCTCTCATCAGATGAAATAGACACATAAAAAGTAAATAAATGAATAAATAAAGCTTTGTCGCACCTTTTAAAGAATGTAACTGTTACAGTTCTTCCGTAGAAAAATTCCTCAATTGTTTTCAAAAAAAAATTAAAAGTACAAAGTACATCAAAACACATTTTATTAAAGAAAGAAAAAAAACAAAGAAAAAAAAAGAAAACAAAAAAACTCGTCCGTTGATAAAATGTCTCGAATTTCACTTTTAATCCGTTGCCAGTTGTTAAATATAAATAAAGAATAAAATGCTCTCGTGAATGAAACATTTTTGTTACAAAAAAATCGTCTGCCAAAAATAATAATAATAATAATAATAATAAATTCAATAAAACAAATGAATAAATAAACAAAAAATCGTCTGCACAGTCAGTCATTTTTTTTTCGGACTGTTTACTCAAAAGTTATTAGGGGTGACAGCTTGCTTGAGCGGTTCAATGTTGAACGAAAAATTGTTCAAATCGGAAATGTAAATACGGGAATGAAGTATTCTTGAAAAGACCTTTCGAACAAAAAAAAGTTTATTCAATTCGGACGGTTCACTTAAAAGTTATTAGGTAGGGAAAGGTTGCTTGAACGGTTCAATGTTGAACCAAAAATTGTTCAAATCGAAAATAAATACGGGAATGAAGTATCCTTGAAAAGACCTTTCGAACAAAAAAAAGTTTGTTCAAATCGGACTGTTCATTAAAAAGTTAGTATCGCGGGACTGGTTATTTGAACGGCTCAAAGTTGAACCAAAAATTGTTCAAATCAAAAAATCAAATATGGGAATGAGCTGTACTCGCCGAGATCTTTCCAACAAAAAAAAGTTTGTCCAAATCGGAATGTTCATTCAAAAGTTATTAGGGGGGGACAGACAGACAGACAGACCGACGCACAAATTCCCCATCTCAATACCCTACTTTCAAATTTTTAATTTTTCGGTATTTATTTCATTTTTTTGTTTCTTTTGACTTTTTTTTTACTTGGCGATATTTTTTGAACTTGGCGATATTTTTTGGACTTGGCGATATTTTTTGGACTTGGCGATATTTTTTGGACTTGGCGATATTTTTTGGACTTGGCGATATTTTTTGGACTTGGCGACATTTTTTAGATGCATTAAGCCAATTTTAATGCTTTTTTCGTCTCTTTTATTTTTAATGGGAAAGTAGGCTAAAAAGAGAAGAAAATGGAAGTGAAATTATAAAAATGCTTTGAGGTGCACTTTAAGTCTTCATAAAAATTGGTAAAATAGGCCTTGCCCTAAGTAAATTTCAGACATACAGATGCAATTATAATTTCAGTTTAACATGTTAGCAACAATGAAAATTGCGCCGATGTAGTGGTTAAAATTTAAATTTACTAATAAAAGGAAGAGTTCTTACCAAGAAATCTGTGTCGAATACTTAAATTTCAAAACTTAAAAAAATGCGTTATCAAATACAAATTCTATTATTTTAGTTAAGGGGTATTAAAGGAGAATATTTATTTTAGTTAGTTGGTTTTCAAGCTCAGATGATGAGGATGATATAATTTGGTGGAACAGCTTTCAAAGAGCCAAATTGAACTATTTTCAAGCCACTGAGTCCGTCCACATTGACCAAAAGGCGAGCTTATTGCAGATACTTCAAAACTGGGATTTAAAAAAATGCGCTAAAAAAGGGAAGATAAGCAGATCATTGAAGTCAGAGTTTTGGACTTGCTCCTACTAGGTGCAAAGTCAGATGGATCAAAAGAGGTATTGGTCATCTGCAGGGTCTGATGTGAACTGATACAATCAAAAGTGATCCTACCCTTGGTAATGAGTCCGGCAGTGCTGGACCTTGTGGGAAGCAAATCAGAGGGCGGCAACTTCTGGGAGAGGGGCGGGGGTTGCTGCTTGTTCATCCTATTTTTGCTCCTTTTTCCGTGCTGTAAATAGTCATTAATATTGAAGCAAGATGGGTTAGGGTGGCAGTTTCAAGGTTTTGCGCCAGGTTGAAACATTTCATAAATACGACTCTGAAGCCGGATCATTGCATTTCCTTTGTAAACACTGCCATTCTGAATTGTAATACTCTTTGAGATGTTGAGTTTTTTTATCGTAAATATTAATTTTAATTAAATAATTTTTTTTTTTTTTTACAGTATGCAGGAACCGTCCCCTGGAAATGGAAAATCAGTGAGTGGAATATCTTCTAGTTTGCCAGATTTCCGTGCAGCCGGCATTTCAATGATTGGACAATGTATGGATGTTTCAGAAGCCACGTTAGCCAGTGGTGGGCAAGGAATGGTTGTTCCCCCGCAAAATATACCCACAGATCCACAGACCCAAGCACAGTTTGAAGCTGATAAAAGAGCTGTATATAAGTATGTAGGTTTTTATTTATGTATACTGTTAGTAAAGCTCTAGATTAGCAGTCGTCATTTGCCAACTGGCGACCATTTCAAGGAAAATGGAAAGCAAAAAATCAAGTCCCAGTCTCCAAAAGTGGCGGCCATATTTTTGTTTATTTTTAAAAACAATATCACCCTACAAATACTGTTCTACCCCTACCCTTTCTGTTTATTATCCCTCTCACCCCCAAAGCAGAATACTGCTAAATTTGGAACGTACGTTGCGGAACAGATATTTGAACTGCAGAACAATTCTGTCCAAATGTGAGGGAAAATTCCGAAAATTTTTCTCCAGAAAGGCCGATTTTCTGCAATTAGTTTTTGTAACTAAAGATATATTTTTCAGAAACTCAGCACAATTTCTGCTGGTTTCTTCAAATTTTCCTATAAATTAAGCTTACTAGGCAGAAAATCAAAAAGTCTAATTTTTTTGCGACACTCGCAGGAGTTTTAGATTTACTACGAATAAGACAAAATCTAGAATTCGCTCCAAATTACATGTTTAGTTAAATTGAAGAAAATATGTAGAAATATGTAGGATTTCTTCAGAAAATTATCTGTGGCTACACCTGTGTTGTCACGAGCGTCATGGTCTATGGGGATACGGGGACGCGTCCCCCCCAATAATTTTGAAGAGGGGGACAGTCCCCCCCAATATTTTTTCACAAGTTTCACTTAAAAATTCAGAAATAAGAGGACACACGTTACAATAAATCAATAATCAAGTGATACATTGATTTCAGAAAAAAGAAAGTTCTTATGTAGATAATAACCGAACAAAGTAAAGGTAGCTATTTAATTTTGGCACAAATCCCCTCCCTTGAAAATTTTTCTTCTCAACTCTCTAATTTTACATATTTTTTATTTTTTCAATTTTTATTAATATTTTAGCTGTTTGGAATTTGTATGCTCCATCAAACGTTTATTTCATATTTCATTCTTTTTTCTTATGTTTGCAAAAAGTTATGAAACCAAAACTTTAGAATCTCTACTGAACTCTGAATTTTTAAACTTTTAAGTTTAAGTGGTTTTCTGGTTTAAACTGACGTTTAAACCACGTTGCAATGTGTTACGTCCACAAAGATGTACTGGACAATGTTGATTCAAAAATAATTGCAAAAAAAACTCATCCTGAGCAAAAACAGTCATAGAAATGTTTTTGGTCTAGTTTTGGAATAAATATTTTAAATTTTTATCTTTTCGTGAGCTGATATCTTTTGTGTCTCATCTTATTTTTTGTTGCTTGAATTTGTAAAATTAGACTATAGGTATGTTAACTCCAATTCATTTAAAAAGATCAAAAGGGCAATTCCAGGCAAAATGGGAACTCAGTGTTAAAAAAAATTTTTTTTGAAAATGTCTTAATTTTTTTTTGTACGTTCTCTATATTGATTGAAGTTTACAAATTAGAATAAGGTAACTTCAGGTGAATCATTTTCTTTTTGTAAGAGAACTTGTTCTATGAGCTCACAATCTTGTAAAAGTCTCTCTCTGTTAGACACAATTTTAAACGAGCATATTTTATTGGTTTAACTTGTTTCCACAATTTAATTGCATTTTTTCCTGACAGATTTATTCAATAAGAAAACAATTATTAATAGTGCATTTTGAAATTTATTCTTAAAATAATTTATTAAAGTAGTTGTTAAACCATTAAATTTTGTGTAACGTGAGTCACGAAAACTTATTTTTTTTTTTAATTTTTCCAAATTTTATAGCTTATAAATGAATTTTTTTTTCTTGTTTCTCCTACTCATGTATATTACAAAAAAGAAATTATAGGCCAATTTAGAGTTTTTTGCTTTTTTATTCAAAAAATAAGGATGTTTATTTTGTAACATGAGTCACGCGAAAAGTGAGCTACAGCCAATACAAGCTAATATTAACTTCTTAAAAGTATTTAATGTGCCCTGATGGTATTTTAGGGTCTAAAGGGAGGGTTAGCACTTGTACACACCTATATATAATTAATAATACTGATGAAATTAAATATAAATAGCGTAATTTTAATTCTTTTAGTGTTTTATAATCTTTCAATTAGTGCACTGGGTCCCTGTTTTGGCCCTCAGCTTTCCAATGTGTAGCATGTGTTTATGCATGCACATATTTTTCTTCCGTATCTAAGAAAGGTTTTTCATTCCAGTAAAATAAATTTTTTAAATATTTAACGAGTAACCGTAGAATGACAGAAAAGGTGCCGAGAAAAATTAAAGCAAGAAGGGAAGTACATTGCATGTGAACAGAAACATTGTCTCTGGATGAAAGAATGTCTTACGAGAAAAGTTGAAAAGCTAAGGATATTCTCTCTAGTAATTCAATATAAGCTGAAAAATAAACTTATGAAACTTTCAAAGGAAATTTTGGCTAAATTCAAACTTCTCAATTATCGCTTCAACAAGTATACAAATATGTAAATACACTAAGGAAGACTCGCCAAAACAAAGAGAAATTCCGTTAATTCACCTCACAGTTAAAACTGTAGTCATAAGTGAGTTACTCAATACTCATCCGTAAATGTAATATACATTTGAAAAGAAGATTTCAATGTCCACCGAACTCATGCTAAAAAAATTATTTATCCCAAGAAAATCTAAACGAAAATGATTTAAGAAATTAGCTTGAGCGAGAGAAAAAAAAGTATATATACATATAAAATTGGAACATAACAGAAGTTTTAAAAAGCACGGTCAACATCTCACTTGCTCTTATTTGAGATGCTTAAAATTTAATTATTCATCATTGATGAGAAAAGTAAGTACTTTGAAGAGCCTACTTCTGACAGCAGGCAACTAATTTTACAGCCATTATGCAACATTAAATGTTATGATTGGTATCAGATGAAATGTAATGGTGTGTAGTATCCTGTAAAAGTTTTCAGATGTATGAATTGAGAATTTGAAATCAGTACAATGAAGCCACAGAGAAAATACGGGAAGTAGTATAAAAAAAGACAAACATATGTTTCGGAAAATTGAATTGATGAATCCACTCTGTGACCGTTCAGAGGGGTTAGATGGCAGCTGCTAAGGAGAATTTTAACCCTAGGTCTATGGGACAAAAAATTCGTGCGGCGAAAAATTGGCCGTTAAGAGGGGTGGCCGCTTTGTAAAAGTGACCACTCGGAGAGGTTTTACTATACTTAAAACTGATCAACTAAAGAAAACAAGCCATTAAGCATTAATTTTGATTGAATTTAGCCGAAATCTCTACAAAAAATTTTCAAAATAAGATGTAAAGTAAAGGACTAAAACGGAGATGTAACGTGAGTCACGAAACTATGTACTGTGAGTCACACTCAAAATATTGATTAACTTAATTAGTGACTGTAGAAGGAATTTTATTTTCTCATATATCATAACTTAGAAACATATTTTGTGCCATGAAAAGCAGTTTTTAAATTTATTATTTTGAAAGAGCAGGAATCTTAGGTTTTTAATTATCCAAAAAACTTGAGTTCCTTTTTTTTGTAACGTGAGTCATGATGTTAAATTAAGGTTGAAACACCATCTATTTCTGTTGAAATTTAAAATGCTGACATCCACAGGTTCTCACTGCATACCAGATGACTGTCAACAGCTTTATTTAAATCAAGCATGGTATTTCTTTAATATATATAACATTTACTTTTGTAAAATCACATCAAATTGTAACGTGAGTCACGTGGAATTGCCCAAAAGTGAAATGTTTTTGGTAAGATATCTATGTGCTTTGTGCTATAGTACGTCACATAGCATTTTGTAGTAGGCTCACCAGTTCAAGTTTACGGTAAGGGGGGGGGGAGGGGTTGGCAAGGGAAACATACTCAGTATACATAATAAGAAAATAAGAAACAAAATACCTTTGTAAATCTTTGCACAATCGTTCCCCCAAGGGGGGGGGATAGAAGCCTTCCCTCTGGCTTCCCAAATTACAGATCTTTTTCGTACCGCACGATGAAATTTTTGAAGCCAAAATGAGATCAATGTCCGTCCCCCCCAATAATAAGACCTCGGTGACGCCTATGTGTGTTGTCTACCTTAAGCGACCTTCCTCGAAGACTAATCCCTTAATGATTCGCTATATAAGACAAAAATTTTCCATTCAACATCTTTGTAGCGATCACTTGGTTGCAATATTGGCCATGTGCTGTTATTCTGAGTGAAAACATTGCTTCTAATGCAATATCTGAGCACTCAGAGCTCTTTGATGTTTGGAGGAACAGAGGCAGCATTTTCAGCTACTGGGTTTTTCATTTTCTGTCAAGAAGGTGTGCAGAGAAATTTTAATTTCATGCTTTTTTCTGCAGTAAGACTGACAGAACAAATAAACAAATATCCCTTTCATAGACCTATATGAAACATTTTTGATTTTGGGATCAGTTTTTTAAAAAAGGTCACATTTCTATGTACGAGCAGTGCTTGAATGCTTGAAGTACTTGCAGAACAATTTTGTTCAAATGATTTTATGTTGCAGAACATCACAAAGTATTTTGCTTTGGGGCCTCTCGCTCAGCACATTTTAAAACAGTCGGCTCATTTTTTTGCTCTTTTCTTCATAAAAAAATTCCCACTAAGTGCAAAAGGGGCTGTCATTTTTGTTGATTTTGGTCGCCAGTGATGACAATTGAAAATTCCTAGTCTAGAGCATTAGGTGTTAGAAATAAGTTTTTAAATCTAGGCGTCACTATGGTGCCTAGTATAATTTTCTGGGCCTTAAAACGAAAACCTAGGCACCATTTTTAATGACTCATATTTAAGATTTATTTATTAAACACGCTGATGATATGCTCTGTTGTATGCTACTCAGGGTTGGCAAAAACCCGGGTTCTTCTACAAAAACCCAACCCACCCGGGTTTTTGGATTTTTGCGAGGTTTTCTGGACTTTTACGGGTTTTTGTATGTTTAAATTTTATTTCTTATGCGGGGATTGATATATAATGTATGCATTCATTCATGTAAAAATATATTTATTAAGTTGAAGTTCTGAATTGCATTTAATCAATGTCAATGAATTAATAATCAATATTATTAACAATATCAATTACCATATCATCAACCGAATTGTAATATTGAATGTGTATATTTAAGATGCTTTGGACAATGGTTTCAGCTATAAACTTTTATCACTTGTGTTTTACAAAATAGAAGAACTGTTGCAAATGAGCTTTCCTACAAATACCTCAGGAATATTTAGGGTGTGAAAGTTTCAAAAACTTAAATTTATATTGTTAAAAAATTAAAACCATTTGCACTTGTTTATTAATAGAAATAATCATCTTTTCTCATTAAGTAGCCTGCTTCAATATTTAGTCATGTCATTTGCATGTTTTTTATAAGGCATATTTCAATGATAGGTGTCTGTCTGAGATAAGGGAGTGTCTCCCCCCTCCTATTTTCAAAACCAAAGCTTATTAATTTCAGATGGGGAAGGGGGGGATCTCTTAATCGATTTTTTTTGTTGAAATAATCTTAAGAAAAAACTAGGTTAACTTTAGAACTTTGCAAGAATTATAAATTTATGAATAAATGCTTGTCATAGTATTTTAGTAGTAATAAATTGCATGGGGAAGCATTTACTTTGTTTTTTTTAAATCAAAGAAAGGGTTTAGTGCTTCAAGTCAGTGATATGGTACCTCTATAATATAGCACTGGGAAATCATCATATACTAAATGCAATAGGGTTAGAAGAAATGAAGAGCAAAATTTTATTTTTCTTGCTCCATTTCGAGAACTACAAATTCGCTAGCGTAAAAACCGACAATATTGTACCAGATTTTCATTCACTTTATTTGTCCTTCAAAAACAAAAGTGAATGTGATTTTGATTGATAAACTGTTATGGTTTATTATGATTCATTTCAACGTGTTAATCTATGTAAATTACTTGAAGTATATTTTTCATTCATTATTTTCATTTTATCATAATTTGACTTCTGTGTTGAATCAAAATTATCATCAAACATTAATTGAGCATTTTTTTCCATCTACAAGAAGTTTATCAATGGTTCTTTTCCAATTTATTTTAAAATTTGAAGTTTGCTATCAAAAAATAAATAAATAATAATAATAAGTATTTTGCAACAAAAAGCAGTATCATAGCTAGAAAAATTTTCTGGACGATGACTTGAAAATTGAAGAAATAATAATTATTTTATAAAATAAATAATTACCGTAAATGAGGGTTACTTGGACCCACAAGAGGGCTACTTGAGCCCACAGTAAAATGATAAAATCTGGGTTTGGTACTAGCGTTAGAGACTGCAGAGGGCTTCTACCTAGTGTAGAAACGAGGAACTACGTGCAAGTCTTCAACTAGTAGGTACCAAACCTAGATTTTATCATTTTATTGTAGTGGGCTCAAGTAACTCCCTAGGGTCCAAGTAACCCTGATTTACGGTACTCTAAGAAAAATTATCTGAAATAAACCTTATTTCTTACTTATTTTTTATGCATAATTTGGATGAGATATTATTATTGACTATATTTGTTGATAACTTAGAAATTAACAAAAATCCGGGTGGGTTTTTGTTGGTGGACCCGCCCAGAGAAACCAGGGTGGGTTTTTCTGGGCTGGGTCCACCTTTACCAACCCTGATTGCTATGTACTAACAATAATATTTGTAAAATATACAAAGCAAAATAATTTTTTTTAAACAAAATTGATTTAAAAATTACTTTTAGAAGTTTATGTTTTGAGTCAATCACAGGTGTTAATCACAATGTGTAAAAAAAGAAAAGCTTCAATGTGATCCAAAACTTCAGGCATCAAATTTGGCAACTTGTGCTCAATATCTAGGCATCAATTCAAAAGTTTTAGCCTCAAAATGTGACTATCCACCGCTCATTTTTAACACTGCTTACATACATATCACATACGCACATACATACATCTTATGTGTAATAATGAGATGAAATAGGCAAGAAAATAATTAAATGTTATGGAATTAATGAATAAACAAACTCAAATGCACTCAAAAGCAGTAGCAATATGCTCAAGGCAGCAAGAGAGCCAAGTGGCCCCTTGTAAGTTTGTTCGCGGTTCCCTCCTCCTCTCATAGAACTTATAAAATTTGTTACTTTTATTTTGAACCGGGCTTTCCGACTTGGCCTCTCGTCAGTCTTGTACATGCTAAGTAAATAATGAAAAGTTGAAATAAAAGAAAACCAACAATTACCTGAATGAAAATTGAAACTATGACAATGGCACCTAGGCTTTGTCAGACATGGACGAGTCTCAAAAAATATAAGTCCCGACTTTTATTGAATTTTCTTGCTCATTATCTGTGGCAGCGTTTAATCCGCCTGAGGAGAAAAAAATTTTTTGGTATAATTTGCGGATAATACAATGGCAAAAAATTATGTTGATTTAACTTATAATTTTAGCAACTAAAGTAAAAATGTGAAGAAGTGATAGTATTTAATCAGCAGTTAAAATTGATTAAAAAAGTTAAAATTTTTAAAAATTGATTAAAAAAGTTAAAGATTTCTGTTTAAATTGGGATTATATTAAGCTAAATACTTTTAAATGAAAAAGTACTTAGTCAGTGATCAGATGCAAACAGCTCAGCGCAAATGGACACTGTTTCTTCTTTGCCTGTAACATTGCTTATATTATGTAACCAGAATCGATGCAACGAATAGTGATTTGGCCGAATACCGAATACCGAATATTCGGCCAAACTCAAGGCCGAATATTCGGCTATTCGGCCGCCGAATAGTTAACTTGTTTTTGTTAATAAACAAAGCACAGGTGGCATTTAAAGCATACTTTTGTATGAATATGAGTTCAATACACATTATTAAAGATTTTTTAAAAAAATTGGAGTAATTTTTTTTGAAAATGGTAACATTAGTTCAACTTCAAAAATATTCGGCCAAAAACTTACTCAAAAGAAGACCAAAGAAGAATGTATTTCCTTACCAATTGTTCTTAAAGATCAGAGCTCTATATTTAAGCTTCTAAAAAAGTATTTCATGAAGTTCTTTCAAATAAATAAGGGGAAAAAATAAACTGAAATGATTCAGAATGGAAATGTATCCTATATTTTTTATTGTAATTAGTGTTTAAATTACCAAAATTATCAGCAACAAACCATGTTAATATTTGGAGGTATTCCAATACAAAAAATAAGTTAGATAAATCTAGACTTTTATCCGTGTAGGCACCAAGAGAAAAATTGACTGTTATCGTTCCTAGAAATCTTTTTTGAAAAAACGAAATGGTTTTACTAGTGAGAATTAAATTTCCTAACCTATCTTAACAAACCAGGAAGTACATTTCAGAACTAGATGTTCACTACATGTACCAAATGTAATAAACACTTATTTTCTAAATCTGGTAAAATTTTAAGGAAAAAAAAGGAAAAGAAAGAGACTCATCTCCGAAAAATGTTTTTTGCCTCATAATCTGTTTGCACAGAAAAAACTTAGCTTTATGATTTTCACAATTGTAAAGATTACAAAGAATACTTTAGAACTGTTATGTAGGGTAAATGCTATTTTTATGTTTTAAATTCTCATATTAAATTTTTTAAAAATAAAAGATTGGGAAAGAAGCATATTTCTATCATACTATTCCATTTTTATACGTATTTTATTTTGATAAAGAAAGAACTGACCATTGTTTTATGTATGATTCATGCTTATATTTTATCAATTTAAATCTTTTATGCATAAGGATTAGTTTCATAAAATAAGTATACCAACATTTGTAATATGCAAGAAAAAGTGTATTTTGTTTTTCTGCTTTATCCTATTTGATTTTGTAGATTTATTTTATGTGTTAAGATGGTCAAGGTTTATAGTATACGCAGTTTAAGTTGACAGTAAAATTAGTGAATACCCTCAAAATGACAAAATATCATAGAGCGATTCCATACCAAATCACCGAATGGGGGTCGCACGACCGACTCGGATTTTTTTTAAATTTGGTACACAGATTGATGGTATAGAGGTATGAAAAAGCCCAAAAGGAAAGTTACCTGCTCCACTTATTTTCTGAGATACATGCCCTCAAAGTTTGTCCGCCACGTCAAAATACTAAAAAAGTAATGTTATTTAATCATTTTTTATAAAAAATCGTACTCATGCAAAATAAAAGTGTTAGATATCTATGGAAACTAGTTACTCCAGGCATTCTGAAAAAAAATACTAGAACGTTCATAATGAAAATTGCCAAGGTACAGGGCTCTTTGAAGTTGTCACCACAAAAACTTGATTTTGCAGATTTTGCTAAAATTCAGGCATTTATTACAAAAAAAGGCAAACAAAACCAAAGGTTTTCTCACTTTCTGGTAGTGTACAGGTCCTCTCTGTAAATTGCTACGCAATAAATTTTTTGGGTTTCTCACTCCTTCTTGGAAATATTTTAGCTTAAAAAAAAGCCATAAGGCAAAAAATGCGTTTTTGGCCATCTTGGCAGCCATTTTTCTCATAAAGGGGGAGCAGTAGAAACTTTAATTTTTTTTTTTAACAAGCCACTGATATGTTAGCTATTCACAGGAAAAGAGTTTACTTTTGGTTATTTCTCCCATTAAGAGATATCCTGCTGACAGTATATGCATGTTTTTCGCGACGACCATATACTTTTGTTCCCCCTCTCATGGACTTAAAATTAATTAAACCAAAAAATAATTATATATTTATTATTAGCCCTATTATCTACTCAATATGTCATGAAATTTAATTTATTAAATCATTGAACAATAAATTGGATAATTGATGAAAACAAGAAAAAGTATTTCTCTGATGCCTGAGCATTATGCATTCATAATTATAAAGCACTAAATACTTTCTTGAGAAATTAATTAACATAAATGAGCTCTAAATAGTTATATTATAAGCAATACCCAATCCTGTGATTGGGATACACCCGTTTTTAATTGAAGAATTTCTTGAATATCACATGAATATCAGGAAAATAAATGAGGTCTTTTCGTTTGATGCAGGATACTTTATGACAAATTTCATTTGATGGGCTACTAACTGAGTATGGTGATAAAGAGCTATTAATTTCAGCATCGAATTCCATTTTACCTTATTAACAGTTAAATATTTATAAAATAATTAAATAAATAATTTAATATAAAGCCATGCTTGAAGAATTAAAATTAGTGCAACTAATTTATTCCCATACTGATCTTTACAAAACTGACATGTGTTGAGCACTGATAAGAACTGACAAGAATAAGTTTACTCACTAAAATACTAGTTCACAGATACTATAAAGCGTACATTCTATTTTCTACAAAATAATACTGCAACAAAGAACAAGGGTATAAAGGGGTAGGTACTAAAGAATTTCTTGAAAAATCAATTAAAATAAAGGAGCTTCGAATATTTATCTCATAGGCAATACCCAATCTTGTGATTGGATGTTCCTGATTGATGGCTATAAACAGGAGGATACCCTTGTTCTTTGTTGCAGTATTATTTTGTAGAAAATAGAATGTATGCTTTATAGTATCTGTGAACTAATATTTTAGTGAGTAAACTTATTCTTGTCAGTTCTTATCAGTGCTCAGCACATGTCAATTTTGTAAAGATCAGTATGGGAATAAATTAGTTGCACTAATTTTAATTCTTCAAGCACGGCTTTATATTAAATTATTTATTTAATTATTTTGTAAATATTTAACTGTTAATAAGGTAAAATGGAATTCGATGCTGAAATTAATAGCTCTTTATCACCATGCTCAGTTAGTAGCCCATCAAATGAAATTTGTCATAAAATATCCTACATCAAACGAAAAGACCTCATTTATTTTCCTGATATTCATGTGATATTCAAGAAATTCTTCAATTAAAAACAGGAGTATCCCAATCACAAGATTGGGTATTGCTTATAATATAACTATTTAGAGCTCATTTATGTTAATTAATTTCTCAAGAAAGTATTTAGTGCTTTATAATTATGAATGCATAATGCTCAGGCATCAGAGAAATACTTTTTCTTTTTTTCATTAATTATCTAATTTATTGTTCAATGATTTAATAAATTAAATTTCATGACATATTGGGTAGATAATACAGCTAATAATAAATATATCATTATTTTTTGGTTTAATTAATTTTAAGTCCATGAGAGGGGGAACAAAAGCATATGGTCGTCGCGAAAAACATGCATATACTGTCAGCAGGATATCTCTTAATGGGAGAAATAACCAAAAGTAAACTCTTTTCCTGTGAATAGCTAACATATCAGTGGCTTGTTTAAAAACAAAATTAAAGTTTCTACTGCTCCCCCTTTATGAGAAAAATGGCTGCCAAGATGGCCAAAAACGCATTTTTTGCCTTACGGCTTATCTTTAAGCTAAAATATTTCCAAGAAGGAGTGAGAAACCCAAAAAATTTATTGCGTAGCAATTTACAGGGAGGATCTGTACACTACCAGAAAGTGAGAAAACCTTTGGTTTTGTTTGCCTTTTTTCGTAATAAATGCCTGAATTTTAGCAAAATCTGCAAAATCAAGTTTTTGTGGTGACAACTTCAAAGAGCCCTGTACCTTGGCAATTTTCATTATGAACGTTCTAGTATTTTTTTTCGGAATGCCTGGAGTAACTAGTTTCCATAGATATCTAACACTTTTATTTTGCATGAGTACGATTTTTTATAAAAAATGATTAAATAACATCACTTTTTTAGTATTTTGACGTGGCGGACAAACTTTGAGGGCATGTATCTCAGAAAATAAGTGGAGCAGGAACCTAACAATTTGGACTTTCCCATGCCTGTATATGATCAACATGTGTGCCAAATTAAAAGAAAATCCGAGTTGGTCGTGCGACCAACTTTTTTTTTTTTCGGTGATTTGGTATGGAATCGCTCCATAGTATAACAACATTTCATTTAAAATGCTCATTGAACATGATAAAAATAATTAAAAATATATAAAACTTTCAAATTGCAAAAATTAAATACATTTTTTGTACAGTATTCGGCCAAGGCCGAATAGTTAAATAGGTATTCGGCCGAAGCCGAATATTCGGCGGACGGGCCGAATATTCGTTGCATCACTAGATCCAGTAAATGAAAAATTCAGGCTATGTATAATAAACAATCCTACAAGCAAAGTAGCAGTCTCCATTAGCTATTTAGCCTATTTAATCAGCTGAAAAAAAAAATGAATGTACAAAAAAAAAAAAAAAAAAAAGAGAAAAAAACATGTTTCCAAGCTCTTGAGGTCATAACTACACCAGTGCTACTTTATAAAGAGATAATCAGTGAATACTATGCAGGAAAAAACAGTACTGTTGTGAAATGAGTCATTTTTGCAAGTACAGTGGTACAGTGAGGAATCATTATCCATTTTTTGATTTTTTTTTCTTCTCCAGAAGCATTTAGACATATCGCTCACTGGGTGCAATAGTGGCACATCAACAAATTCTTAGTTTTGGGAAAATTACTGATTTATAAAGAGAAGTTGGTTGATTTCAATATTCCATATCAACTCTCTCGATTAATAAAAAAAATTGTATTGGTTTACACTTTTAAAGATAGGTATCAAATTGTACTAGTTTAATTTTTTCAACAAAACCTTTTTTTATGAAAAAAAATAAAAAACAATAATTGTGCCGTTATTGCATTTTTTAAACATATATTATTTAAGAATAGGGTGGAATAATAATAATTATGTTCGAAATAAAACTGCAGTTTGCATCTTTGATTTTATTAAAAACAAACATTTTATTAAATTAAAATCTTATTTAAAACAAGGAACAATTTTAAAGATAGGAACTTTATAATTATCAAGCTTAAACTAAAAAGTATTTATTTTTAACTTACAATACTGGCATAACTTAAAATGTGCCATTGTTATTAACCAAAATTCTATAACATCAATCAAACTTACCGTACTATTCAAAATGTGCCCCTGTTGACTGTGCCGATGTTGTCGCGTCGCGGTTAAAAAACGCGCCAAATGCAATAGTGACACTAGCTTCATCTAGCGGTAGCACAATAACATAACAATGTGCCAGTATTGTTAGTTGATAAAATACAAAATGCTAGTAATAATGGTACAATTTACTAAAAATAACCATTTTTTGACATGTGCCACTATTGCACCCAGTGAGCGATATAATCTAATTACAGAAAAACTGAAGGCTTTATTCATTTATAGTTCTACCAAGATTAACTGCAATACACACTAAACTCATATTAAAAAATAGAGACTAACAATACTATAAAAATGTGATCATACAATACCATGATCTTGGATACAGTAAGAATTGAAAAATTAATAAATACTTATCCACTTAAAAGTCAGTCCCAAACTTGATGACTATGAATAATTATTGGCGAAAATAATTTTTTTAAAGTAGACTGAAGATTTCCTTGTCCCATCCAAGCTTTGTAATTGGAAAATCAGATGTTTCAAGAGGGAGAAAAAGAGCGACATTTGACCTTTGTGTATTCCAAAATTACAATAGTTGGCTTTCAATACCATGCGGGTTTTTTCCATAACTCGCTGCAAATTCTTAGCATTCTTTCTCTTTTATCACACAAAATGTTCAAATATTTCAAAATTTAATAACTTATTTCAAAATCTTCATCGGGAAAAATTCCATTTTAGTTGAATAATATTTAAGGAACCATTATTATCTGTAACACTTTTTTTGACTAATTTTATGCATAAAAATACTCAATGAATTAAATTAGGCCTGACAGCTCATAAAAGTAACAGCTTGTGCGGCCGGAATTTTCTCCTTGAGGGGATGGCATGACAAGTCGAAATTTTCTCATGGCAGTAGGGAGGGGTGCTCACAACAATTCTTATATTAAATAAAATAATAGGATTGGCAATGCAGGAGAACTGACTACACTTCTTACTACTTGCTTATGATTACTGTAATGTTTTTATATAGGCACCCATTATTTCCCTTATTGGCACTTCTGTTTGAAAAATGTGAGCTAGCTACTCAAAGTGCAGAAGTTTCATCATCTGAAAGTTTTAACATGGACATTCAAGCTTTTGTGCAACATCAGGAACGTGATAGGAAACCATTTTTCAGTGATGATCCTGATGTGGATAGCTTGGTATGTTTGGAAAAACTTTTTCATTTTATTATCCTTTATTATATTTATTTTATTGTATTATTATCAACCTGAGATAGGAATCTTTTTTTTTTCCTTCAAAATTTTATTACTTACATTATAAATTATTACATTTATTAGCTGTAAAATAAGAATGATTTTTAAACTGTTAATTTTTATGATGCTAGAGCATATTTCCTGTTGCCCTGGTTGGTTCCATGTCATGTACTGCCTTGCTAAGCACAAAAGTGGTATCTAAATATTTTATCCAAATTGAGTGACCAGATGGTTTTTTACAACTTATTTTACAAATAGAATTTTTTATGTTCATTCATCAATGAGAAATATTTTTAAAAAATTCTGAAAAAGTTGCCTTTGAAACAAATATATGGAGACTCAAAAGTTTACCTAAAAATAAAAACCTGGATCTACCCCTAGTAATTTAAACATTTTAGTTAAGCTTTATAAAGAGATTAAGTTGATTATGGCCATGCTTGCTTTTTCTCTCGGCTCATGCATGATTTCTTTCTTAAAAATATATATATATTGTAACAAGTCCGTAGCACCTTCAACTTTCTTAAATGATCATTCCACTCTTGAGGAAGTAACTATAAATTTATTTACAAGTATGTACACTTATTTACAATAGGAGCAGGAAACAATTGCTAAACATCCAGCAATTAGGTAGCAAACAGTACACTGTACTCTCGACAGTAACTCAGCACCACGTATTTAACGTGAACAGTAATTAAGAAATTACAAAAGCAAAACAAACAATCCCCCCAAGCGAATAAAACAAGCCTCTCAGAAATCAAATCTGAGAAAAAACTAACTGTGTTCAAGGCAGTTGGACAGCTATTTATACTCGGAAGGAAAGTTCTACAACATTCTAGCAAAATCCGGAGTGTTCTATTCATTCACAAACTTAAATAATCCATTCAAGAAAATTCTAGCGATAAAAAGAAAAACCTACAATTTTGCAGCTCAGCGTGAAAATGTCTTCATGCTTATTAAATGTAGGGGAAGTGTAAAAACTACAAAATGTTATAAGGCCGGTATACAAATGATAAAAGTGATATCTTCAGATACTTTTGCAACATGTCGCCAGATAAAACCGAAACTAGTGACACCAAGAACAATAAAAAAAAAAAAAATGGTGCAAGGCAGAAAAACAACAATTATTTACAAGATTTGTAACAATATATATATTTATTATAAGAGCAAAAAAGCAAAAATGCTTTTCTTTCATTTTTGTAATTCAGATAGCATTTCTTCATTTTGCGAAAAATGCAACCATAGAAGGAACCCTGTATCTCATTGATAAATGACTAAAGTGTGTGAGTGTAGTATTTAAAGGGTGCCATTACTTTGAAAAGTTAAGGAACCCCTCTATTAGACAATATACATGACATACTTTTTTCTTCAGAAATTTAACTCTACTTGTCATTGAAATTCTGTACCAAAAACCTGATAAAAACCTGAAATTCTGTATCAAAGTTGGCAATCTTTTTTCAAGCGTTTATGATTTTTGGAGCCTTGTCTTTTGAGAAAACTCTAAGACAAATTTTTGGCATTAAAAGTCACCACTGAAGTCACAAGCCCTTTTGAAAATAGCAAATGATTAATCATGGTATAAACATCAGGGGTGATTGTGTTCCGGTATTTGACCGGATTTCGGTATTTTCATGATGGATTCTGGTATTTTCACGTTCGAAAATACCGGAAATAAAATATTTTTAGTTATGCTTTTATATTCCCACCTCCGGAATTTTTTTTGCTTTTTGAAATTTCGATGATTATACCGATAATTATTAATAATATTCATCAAATAGAATTGTTAAGATCCCATTTTAGTTGTTTTTTTTTATTTTAATAAATTATTTTACATGCATTTTTTTTTTTTTTGATTTTGATGCCTTCATTTAAAAAAATGCAATCAATTTGCATCAAATATGAGAATCGAATTTTTCTCATTTTTGATGCTTATTACCCTTTGTTAGGAGACAAATAAATGAAATATACTTTTATTTATATTAAAAAATCATAGATTTAAAATTTTCGAGCGAAATCCTGTGTCTTTTATGAAAATCAAATGTCAAAGTTAAAATTTGAAGATATGATTTAATTTTATTTTGCTTCAATTAGGTGGATAGTAAAAATAATATATTTATCATAGAACTTTAAATTGTAAATCGGAATAAGTTTATTTGAATTATTTTATATGCCATTTTCATACTTTCAAGGCCTTAATTTTGAAAATTGCGATCCCTTTGCGTCTGCTGTGAGAATAAGATTTGCATTTTCGCTGCTTGCTATTCCTTGTAGAAAGCCAACAAATAACAATTCTTTTTATTTTGATTAAATCATTAAAATAAAAGTTTAAACAAAATTCCATGCCCTTTTAGAGTGTCAAATTTCAAAAACTAAATGCTGAATCTGTGGCTGAATTTATTTTTATTTCAACTATTTAAGTTTTTTAACACATGCTTAATATCTTTAAAAAAGTATTTCACTCCAGTATTAATATGAAATTTTTGACTCAGGTCATATTGTACTGATTATTAGATTTATGGGTACTGCATCTAGATCAATTTTTTTCCATATTTTCAGTAACAAATGCAACTTTCATTACTTTATAAATATCTTCGCACAACAAACAGTAATTCTGTTAGACTTTTACTTTCTCCTCAAACTATTGTTTTGAAGATAATTTGTTCAACACCAGCTTAGAAGTAACTTTATTACTCATTTATAATTTAATTAAATGCATGTACAAAATTTTTGATTAAAAACTATTTGAAACTTTTCAAATGTAGGAAATGTGTTAGTTTATGAAAGGAAATTAATTATTATGTATGTATAAAAATAAAATTAGGTGTGCTTAAGTAATAGTTTAAAATTTTTTTCCATACTAGATGGTCAAAGCGATTCAAGTTCTACGAATTCATCTTCTGGAACTGGAAAAAGTTCAAGAATTATGTAAAGACTTTTGTAATCGATACATTGCATGTTTAAAAAACAAAATGCAAAGTGAGAATTTATTAAGACCAGATTATCCTGGCCTTGGAAATAGCTTGCCCAGTTCAGGATCCAGTACTCCTTCCAGTGGAGGTAGCAATTCACAATCATTACCTGTAAGTATTTACTCTTAACTAAAGCTTGAGACTAAAAAGAAATTGCTAGTGGCCACTTTGATGCTGTCAGTAGCCACTTCAAACCAAGTTCCAAACATAATTTCACTCCACCTTATTCTGCATACAAACATACAACACACTACATAATATTCACGCATAAACTTTAACCCATAATTTAAGCAGTACATTTTTATTTATTCATAAAAGAAGCATTTTCGACAAGTTTTTTTTTTTGAAATGCCTAAATAAATATCAATGGTTTCTTTTTACATACCATATTACTCACATATAGCTAAGAATTTTTTTGCAAAAATGAATTTAAAAACTGCAGTTGAAGGATCATCTTACACGAAGGGAAAAATTTCCGAAATATTTTCTTGAATTAAAAAAATTACACTCGTAAATTTAATACTTTCTGATTTTATTCCAGCTGAAAACTGAAGAATAAATATTGCCTCCTTCTAATGCAATATTTTATTGAGTGGCTATCAATTAAAGCCCTTTAGAGCTTAAGTGACAATGCGAAAAGTGGGAAACCAGATTTGCCAATTTTCCAGACAGTAGATCAAGGAATCTGGAGATCGTAAAATGCAGGACTATAATAAGGCTTCAAGAGCCTAAAAAGCAAGTTTCTATTGATATTAATACTATGCAAAAGCAACAATTGACAACAACTATTTTAATCACAAACGCGAAACTTTTACAAAAAAGAAAAAGGGGGAAAAATAACTTCATAATAACAAATTTATTTAATACATTTGTAGAAAAAATCGTGCATTGATGTTCAAAAACTGGTTTCTTGCCTTTTGCTTAATTGCTTTCTTTTTTAAAACATTATCGAGAAGTGTGGCGCTTTTTTTTAATGCAGGGGTGATTGTGTTGCGGTATTTTACTGGATTTCATGATAGATTCTGGTATTTTCATGGTCGAAAATACCGGAAATAAAATATTTTTAATTATGCTTTTGTCTTCCCACCTTCGGTATTTTTTTTTCTTCGAATTTTTGGTGATTTTCCGATAATAACTAATAATGTTCATTGAGCAAAAGTGTTAAGATGCCATTTTATTGTTTTTGACTAGAAACTATTTGAAACTATTCGAATGTATGAAATGTGTCTTGTTTGTTTATGAAGGAGAATTTATTATTAAATATGTATAATTATAAAATTAGGTGTGCTTAAACAATAGGAGCCTTGGTTTTTTGAAAAAAGCACCCCCCCCACGCACTTTTCTTCAAAATTTTCAGTTATTTTTTCATGAACTCACAATCCCCCCTGTGAATGTGAGAGTCTTATGTCTTATGAATAAATACATTTTTAGGTTTTTAAAGTATTCTTCCCTCTAAAATGTTCCTAAAATTCCCCTAAAATTTTGAAAAAGTCTACTGCGAGTCCTTTATGTAGGAAAAACTTTGGTAATACTCAATATTCTTTTTAACATAGTGTTGGAAAACTGAATTGTTAACGTTTCAGCAATAAAAGTAGACTTCTATTGACAACTAACAATAGAAAAAGCTTTCGCATGTGATAGATCTTGGTCTAACTAACTTGGTTGAACTAACTAATAATAAAACTCTCATCATAACTGTAACCTGTAAATATATTCCCAGTTTTTAAGATACTATTTGACTTGCTCAATTATAAAATATCAGCATAAAAAACATGGATGTTAGAGAAAACATGGATCCTCAAACATACATTGACAGTAATGAACGTCTAAACCTATCAATATATTAACCAAAACATCCATATTTCGTAAACATCCTCATCAATGTTACATTACTACTTTTCGTTGCACTACCGTAGTATAATGAGCTTATATACATGCTTTGTTCCCTTTGCTGAAAACAACTAATGTTTGAATACTGCTCTCAAATCAAAGTTTCTAGCTTCAACTTCATCAATGTTTATTCACACTAAATAATCCCTTGTTTCAGCTATCATACATGCTACATTGCAATGGATTTTTTTAATGCAATAATAATGTATGCATAGAATAATGCATGCATAATGGAGCTAAAAGGAAAGTTTTTGAAGTGAGGACATCATTCTATACGTCTAGTGCAGTAGTTTTTTGCATTAAATTCATAATTACTTTTGGGAAAAGTATTTCTTGATTAATTACTAGTATGCCTGGAAGATGATGTTATAGTGAAAAATGCATTTTAATAAATACCTAAACAAAGAAAAATATGATTAAAAAAAATTCCTAAAAAAATCAACTTCATTTAAATTTTTTTTAAATTCAAAATCTGGATTATTATTCTATGCATGGGATTTGCAGTAAGTAAAAATTGTTCATATGTATATGTCAAAGAGATTATATTTTTTCCTCTGATAATAGCAGAATTCTTAAAGTTAAATTTTTCTGAACAAATTTTTGCTTTTTCACTTTCATTTATGATGTGTTATGGAAGTCATTTTTAATATTGTAATATTATTACATGCTTTTTCTGGAAATTATTTTTGATTATCATTTATTGCAGGTACCTGGGAGCAATGGATCATTAAATAACTATGTTTTGCAGTCTGGGCTATCACCTAATCCAATGCCTGTAAATAATATCAACCAAAATCAAATTG
Source organism: Uloborus plumipes (assembly GCA_038373865.1). Lineage (NCBI taxonomy): Eukaryota > Metazoa > Arthropoda > Arachnida > Araneae > Uloboridae > Uloborus > Uloborus plumipes. The sequence continues at coordinate 27,219 of JAXGGA010004845.1, forward strand.
TTTCTGGTGGTAATTTGTATCAAATGGTGCAAACGCCTCAGGGAATAATGGCTCAGCCAATTCAGGTTAGCAACATTGCTTCATTTTTGAAAAAAGGATATTAAAATGGATGCTGTTATATTTGTATTTTGTTGATGTATTTATTTTCATATTTGTATAGGCAGAGCTTCACAAAAATCGCAAAATGTTAAACTTTATGTTTTTTTTTAACAAACTGACAAATTAAACCATTTATTAATACTAATAAACTGATCTATACTGCCGCGCGAAGCTTAAAAGTGGTATCTGCAGCTGAGTTCAAAATGAGAAGTCACATTTTAAAATTTTATGCCTCCATGTATTTTATTTAGAAGCCATTTTTTCAGGAATTTTATGTTAATCTTTCCCATTCACAAATGACCATAAAAAAATGCAGTTAAACCTCTTCTGGCTCGCTCCCGTCAAAATCATGGGCCGAGTTTCCGCCCTCTATTTTTCGCTCTCGTGGCGTTTCTGGGCTTGATTGTTTACGAAAAAACGCCAATAAGAAAAAAACTCATTCACTTTTTTTTACCCAAAATCATTTTACTTCTCATTTTATATATTCGATAGCTCCACCAGGAAAAAAATAAAATAATTTTTTAACGTTTAAAACATATTTTTTAAACTTTCCTTGTTTGCTAGAAAACTAATATAAGTCATAGTCACACTGAATGTTGGCTTTTTCTGAAAAAATATTTGTTTCAAATTTCAAGCCAAAAACTAATTGTTGTTCATATATTTCACATATCAAGCAATAGCCTACGAAGATGAACGCTGTGAGGAGAAACAAAAATCCTCGTAGGCCACTGTCTAGCGTAAAAGCTTTGCACAGGTCAGCTAGTTTATGTTATTAAATGTGTTGAATTTCTGTGAATTGGTGTGGAAGTAGGGGGCGTCATTACTAAACTTTGCCAAGGGCGTTTCCCATAGGTGCACTACTTATCAGTGTAGCCCTAACTTTAACCTTTAGAAGTTAAGATAACCATTAGAAGTTCCTTTCTGTCTTTTTTCTTAGAATTTAGGTCCCTTTTCTCTCTAGGGACGAACTAAAATATCTTGGGAGCCCTTACGATTATGAAGAGCAGTTAGACATTTATTATATCAGTACAACACATTCTAGAGCTATTCCACATGACGGAATGGGACATGATAATTTTGTTGGTTGCAACAGCAAACATTTGTCATGAGAATTACATGGAAAGTTAAATATTCATATTTTTAAAGGAAATGATTCAAGAATAAGCAATATCTGTGATGGAACGGAACCCACACGAGTCCCATTCCGTCACAGGTATTTTAGTGTTTATAATTCAGTCATTTTCTAAAGAATTACTAATTAAAATTTTTTTATGTAATTCTTATGATAATTGTTTGCTGTCGCTACCAACAAAAAAATTCTTACCTTGTTTTATTTGTATTTGTGGAACAAATCTGCTGACATAATTGTACCAAATGTCCCGTTCTGTCACGTGGAATGGCCCTCTATATAATTAGTGTGAGATGAGGCAATATTCTATAAAGGTAACAAAGTACATTAGATTGATGAAAGGTGCTTAGTGGGTGTAAACGTTTGAAAATGACCAATTATAGAAATATTTTTGAGTTAAATTTTTTTTTTAATTTATCGAGCGGAATCAAGGGTTATTATGAAATGGTTGTTTAATGTTCAATTTCGTAGGTCACTGCTGGTTCCAGTGCTCATATTGTCCATGGAAGCACACCTTTATCCCAGATAGGTGCTGCATCTGTTCCCCAAGAAAGTAGAATTCCTAACATAGGTAAATTGAATTCCTAGTTATTTAAAATTTTATAAAACGTGAATTTTAAACCACTGAATTGTGTATTATGTATATTAATCATTGTATAGTACTATGTAATGCAGCAACATACTAAAAGAAGAACTCGTAAAAGATTATTGTTGTATTAAATCTATAGGGATACTTGTTTTGGCATTACTAGGCATTACAAGGAAAAACCAAGGAAAATAACATGCAAACAAAACTTTTCTTGGGTGTCTTTTCATCCATTAACTCACTTCTTGGCAACAAAAAGGCTTTCCTTGTAATGCCAAAACACATGTATGCAGCAACCTGCTAGTTTTGTGCAACTTAAACATTGTCATTTTAATTTTTACTTTTCTGCATGAAGGTATATTTATTTATTCTTTGTTTGAATCACATTATAAAATGCTAACTAATGGATAATAAACCTGTTTTTTTTTTTGCCTGGATCACAAGCTTCTTTTATTAGTTTTTATGAGTTTCTAAAATGTTGATGATATCAGAAAAAATAGTTTTTTATGCTTAGTATAATTTTCTCTGAAGATAAGAATAGAGTAGCTATCGTCCACCAAGATTTGCAGGTGTATAATGGTGTCACATGGTCCATTTTTTGTAAAAACCTAAATAATTCTGTGAAAATCAAATAATTTTGTGAAAACTCAAATAATTTTGCAAAAAAAAAAAAAAAAAAAAAAAAAAAAAAGAAAAAATGAATTAATACAAAAAGTTATGTATTCGGGAGGGGGGGGGGTGACAGGGCAAATTACACCATTGAAATTTTAAAGTTTTAAGGTTGGTGTTTTTGTGGCCTTCTTGATGTATAAATCTCTTTTTCCACTCTAGATAATGTTAAATTATACTAAATATAAACTGAAGATGTTTAAAATCTTATAATAATTGAAACAAAAATAAAATTCAGACAACGATTCAGTATTTGACTTTCTGACACAAGTCACTCTTAAAAAACACGGGATTTTGTTTAAACTTTTTAAATTTAACAAAAAATAAAATAAATGTCATTTATTTTCCTCTTAGTGCTTAGCATGCTAGCAATATATTTTTACGTTTTTTTGCAGTCTGTCACTACAGGGCGGGTCACGTAAAAATACGTATTTAGTACATTTGTCGCCCGCTGCACGCGTGATACGGCAGCGAAGTGTTAAAAAAGTGTAGTAAACATAAGAAATGCGAAAAATCCAACTTCTGTAGCGGATGCGAGATATTGTAATTTTCAAAGTGATGGCATCAAAAGCAGAAAAACGGCATGTAAAAGAATTTATCTTGGTAAAATTATTTTGCAATTGCATTTAAAAGGTTTATGATAAACATATTATTAAAATCTGTTGACACAAATAATGCAAAACTAAAATAAAATGATCCATTCAGCATTTAACTTTTAGACTCATAAAAGAACGGTTAATTTTGCTTTAAAAAGTATAAAATAATTATCTGAACAAAAATAATGAGAATTTTCATTTATTTGCCAACTAGAAAGAGTAATTACCTTGAAAAATGAGCAAAATTTGATTCTCATATCGGGATGCAAAGAGATCAGATTTTTCAAAATGAAAGCATCAAAAGAAAAAAGCAGATAATAAAATAATTTATTAAAGTCAAATAGTTTTAGAATTACATTTCATCAGGTCTATATGATAAATGTTATTAATAATTGCCGAAAAATCGGAGGAATAAATACGGAAGTAGGGTGATGTTTCAAAACCCACAATACCGGACTTCCAATAGTAACAGGTGGAAAAATACATTAATTCCTGTATATACCGGAAATACCACTCCTGTAAGCATAAGACAAATTTACAGATAATTTTCTGCCAAAATAAGGTCGAAACATCGCACCAAAGACGCTAGATGGTGATAATTTTAGAAAGGTTTTAACTCTATCAAAAGCAATCACATTTTTTTCTCCAATCCTAGCTATCTGTTTGCAGTTGTATAAGTTCAATTCGCTGATATGTAGGGGAGAGGGGGGCACATGTGAACAAAAATGATTTTTATATATTTTTCATTATTAATTTGAGATCTAAAAAAAAAACATGTGCTATAATACATTATAAGTCAAACATTTGCTAATATTTTCATGCAGTTACCTCCCTTCTTCAACTGTGAACTCCAGCCAAAAAAATAAGTCTAAACTATGTTAAAATTTGTTCACATCTGCCCCAGTAGAGGGGCAGTTGTAAACACACCTGGGGCACAAGTAAACACAGATACATAAACAGAAATAAAATACACTTAAGCATATTTTGAAGTATACTGCTTTTTTCACATTAACAAACACTTACAATGAAAATATCAAGGTATTTATTCAACATGATTAATTAATACAATTCAACAACATTGTAGCCTTCAAGTTTTACAGAAAAAGAAACAGAAGATGCAGTTTGATATGTGGCATCTAAAATTGTAGGTGGTGGTAATTTTAGCAGAATATCATTAGAGTGTTTACCATCGATGTATTATCTGTTTTTGGAAACATAAAAGTTTCATTCATAGTGAATTTTTGTCTTTTTGGTAGCGAATTCTATGAGAACAAAGTCATTCACAGCTAAATTTTTTGGTGCAAGGTTGACTTCAACACAAATTTCTTGATAGTTGTAGTCTTCAAAACTAATGTCAGACTCAGGGTCACTTGTTACAACTTTTAACTGTTCCTTTTTCAACAGTTTAGCAAGTTTAACTTTCTTTTCTTTGCAACTCTTCCAGATTTTAATTAAATATTAAGTATGGAAACTTTTAATTATTCAATATTTCTTAATTTGACTATTCAATATATAAAATGTCAACAATTTTTGAAATTTAAATATCTAAATACCATTATGGGGCACAGATGAACTGTTCACATCTGCTCCTATATAATGTGTTCACATGTGCCTCTTATCTCAACTTAGGCCTAATTTGATAAAAAAAAAAAACTATTTTTTCAATTAAAAAAAAGTGCATGAAAACTTCCCTTATTAGTGCCACTTTAAGATGAATAAAGTTCAAAAAAAAAAAAAAAAAGAAGATGTGTTTTTACTCCGAGAACTGAAACGTAAAAGTATATTGGCACTTTTCAAAACATAAGACCTTATGATAACTAAAAATACGAAATTGTTTAGATCTTTGAAATTTCATGCAGGATATAGTACTTGTGTTACCATCTACATAATTTTTTTTCAGATTTTTCTCTTCATGTTAAATGGGTAAAATATTGTTTGTTCAGATGTGCCCCTGTTTACTTGTGCCCCTTCTTTCCTACTATTATTATAATTATTTTCTTTTTCTTTAAGTCATAAGTGGGGAGAAAAATCCTTACTGTGCATCTTCAGAGAAATCTATAACAGCAAGCCATTTTGATTTGCATATGATAAAACAAACAAGCAGAATTATTCAAACGGAACAACTACCTTTTATGTTGTTGATTTCTTTATGAGAAACCAAAAAAAGTGCTACATTAGACTACATTATAAAGATTTATTGCTTGCCCGAGCATCACTTGCAGAAAGCTTGTCATTTTTTTTCTTTTGCAAAATTAACGGATTTGTGTATCAGCCGATTCCTTTCTTTCCATCTTTAACTTCAGAAAAGGCCTCAAACCTTATGGGCTTTTACACGGAATTATCCTATCCCTGATTTTGATTTCAGATTTGCTTTTTCAATGAATAATTTGTGAAAGGTCCCTTTTGTTTGATTAGCATTTTGTGAAGGGTCCGTTTTGCTTGATCGAATTTTTGTAAAGGGTCTGTAAACAGACCCAATTTTCCTCTGGCTTGACCCCTGCCTCAACAAAAGTAACTCAATTCAGTGCCAATTTTCTTTTCCTATTAGCAGAAAAGGGGAACATTGTCTACGTCGGAGGTCAATTTACAAGAGGCACAATGTACTCTATGTCATCTATTCTTATTATGGTATGAACTTTCTAAAATTAACAGTTCTTAAATTAATTATGGTGTTGCCAAAACTTGATTTTTTTGTGAAGGATATTATTGATAAGTCAAGGAATTTCTATAAGGAAATTTTCTTGCCAGTGTATTGTAAGTGCAAGATGATAAAATTTTAATTTTTACATTTAACTAGCTATTTTTTTGCACTTTTCAGTGTAGGTGCTTATTTTTTTCTGTGACGTGCTTACTTTTGATTTTAAAAATTGAGTATTAAGTCTTATTTATTCATCCTATATTTGCTATTTTAAAGCTCCACGGCCATCAATTTTGAATAGTGGCGATGATGATGATGATGACATAATGAGTAAGAAAAAACAAAAAAGAGGAGTGTTACCTAAGCATGCTACAAGCATCATGAGATCTTGGTTGTTTCAACACATAGTTGTAAGTTTCATTTTTAAATGTATTTGCATTCTTGTACACTGCAAATAATAATCACAGTGTTAGAAATATAAATTTAAATCTAGTCATCACTACAATGCTTCGATAAGTTTTCTAGGTGTGAAAATAGAAAACCTAAGCATCATTTTTTATAAATCAAGCATACATTAAGTTAATAAAATTACATGCACATGCATTTAAATATTATCAACTAGCTTATTACCCGGTGTTGCCCGCGTGCTTATTAATACAAAATAGCTAATTATAATTGTTTTTAACTTATTTCATGCTAAAATGAAATAGGTGAGCCTTAAATTTATAATTCATTATTAATCGTAATCTTTGCTGGAAAATACTTAATTTAAATGTGTTAAGTTTTATCAATTTGTATTTTTGAAGCCACACCAAAAGCCCATAGATGCGTAAAGCAGCTAAACTAAAAAGCCAAGTACATAATAATACAAACAAATAGTAAAAATGAAATAGAAAATGGAACATTAGGAGAAGTGAAAGGAGAAAGGTTGAATCCAGAGCTCATCAGCCGTGGGGGATTCAAGAGTGGTCGAAAGACCAAAAAATTTAAATATAAACTATAAAGAGGATGTTTAAGTTCAAAATATGCAGTCTACAGATCTTCATTAGCCCCGTTCACATGAGACTTTTTCACCTCGCATTTCCCCGCTCCGCTCCCGAAAAAAACCGGTTGGAAAAATCCCCGTTCACAAGCACAAAGCGGTTGTACCACAGAAAGTGGAATTTTACCCAACATACTTTGCGCATTGTTTGCAATCTGCGAGTACATGTTTTTTTTAGAGTGTTTAGCAGTTTAGCTCACGATTTAATACTGCAAAAGTATTTCTTTTCGTGAGCCGCAATTTTCGCAAAAATTAAAATGAAGGTGATTTCTCAAATTTTATCCGAACAGAAATAATTAAAAATAAAATAAAATAATTTAAAATAAATAAATAAAAGAAACGAAATGAATAAATAGATAAATAATAATGACTAAAGTACTTCCCGAGGTTATGTTTTCGCCATTACGACATGCTCGCCAAATTCGCAAAAATGAAAGCTTCGTGCAAATAAATGCTTTTAGTCTTTATTAAAAGTTAAAAGGATGTAATTAGCAGGGACCTGTTTACCTCACATGCCGATTAGGACTGGGGCCCAATCTTCCTAAGGAACCCCGAACATTTTACAAAACTATGCAAAAAATCAATATATTTAAAATAATAATTATCATAATAAATTATTTATTAATAGTAGGAAACCTCTTTCGAAACTTTATTAGTATTTGTCTTATTTGTTTGGTTTATACGAGAAGAATGGTTTATGGTGGAAAGGATTTTTGAGTTGTTGTTCTTAGAGTTTTTCTGATATTTGGGGAGGGGGGGGGGGCACTCACCTAACTAAAATCTCTACATTTTAAAATCTGCGGTAGTGAACTCAGTCATTGGCCATCTCAAAAAATATTCTAATAATTACAGTGAAAGTAGTGGTGCCCATAGCTATGGAGAATTAGGAGGTATGTACTACACCATTGGAATTTTTAGGAAGGATATTTAAAATGATTTTGTTGCATTATTGGTGGATCATGTATTTGGGGGTTTTCCATAAAATTTCCTAGGGGCTTGTGCATCGCTGCACTCTTTGGCAGATTAGCACCCCTAATCAGCAATAGAGAACACTCGGCCAACTTGAAAATCAGAAGTAGAGGACTGCCGTTGACTCTTTTGTTAGTTAAATGTTCCAGTAATTTATTCTAAAAATAATAGCTAATGCAGGAGGGCTGGGGAGGGGGGTGGCATGGTGCAGACTACATCACAAAAATTTTAGAAAAGGTATTTTAAAAAGATCTTACTCTCATTACTGCGCTTTTATTCCGGGTGGGGAGAGGGGTTAGCAAAAGTATTGGGGGGGGGGGTGCCACCTCTTTTAGAGGGATGGGCCATCCCTTGCTTAAGTTTCTGCTTTCTAAGATCTGCAATAGAGAACATCCATCGATCAGTCACTCATTGCATACGCATTTCATACTCAGGCAGATATTCCAGTAACTTGTTTCAATAATAGTAAGCTATGATGCCAACGGGGGGGGGGGGGACCATCGGCTAAATTGCAGATGGAGAGGGGCACCATTGATCTTGGTGACTAGGCACCCTCGCTAAATTTTCCACATTCTATGATGCGCCATCGGCTTTATCAATCAATATTCCAGCATTATATTCTACTAATTTAGCTAATCATAAAAGTATAAGTAGGATATGAAATAATTAAATACAACAGCGTCAAGCAGAAGCAACCAAAAACAGTCGAAACCTGATGTCCAGTACGGCGAAAGTAAACAAACCCTTTTCGACCCCGCTTTGATTCCAGTCAAGGGCAGGAGGAGAAAAGTTCCGCTTTAACTCCACAAAAACCCGGAATGCGGTGCGAAGCGGGTTTTTTCCGGGTTGGAAACGCGCCATGTGAACGGGGCTATTGGGCAATGCACCAATGCGAGTCTGCAAACTGTACATAAGAACAAAAACCTAAAACTAAAAGCAGGGGGTTTCGCCTCGACTGATTAGGAATAAAATTCCCAAAAATCAGCCACCCACAGTACCGTCCTGCTATGAAAATAAAATCATCTCACCTGAAATTCCGCTAGACAAAACCCAAATATTATCCAGCAAATCTAGAGGCAGTCCAGTTGTCAATGTAAAAATCAAAAAAAGGAAATCTGTGTCCAAAAAGCAAATTCTAATTCTTTCCGATCTCTGTTCCCACGTGCTCAAAAAATGTCCACCACTACAATTCTGAACTGCTTTCTTCCAGTGGTATCATACGTTCGAACAGTTAAACAGTTACAGTGAAGCAAAGTCGTTATTAAAGGTTATACTTGAGCAAACATTTTTAATTAGATTTTTTTGGAAAACTGTTATCAAACAGTTTATTTTTAAGAAGAAAAAATTCTAAATTAAAAGCAGTTTCAGTATTCAGTCATGTTTTAAAATCAAAACTTCGTGATATAATTAACACTGACTCTGAATACTTTCATCTCTCATCTGAAGAAATGAATACCATTTAAGAATTTAAAAAGGCCTATGTTTTTACTGTAGTGGATAAAGCTAGCTCTAATTTTTCTATTTGTTGCAAAAAATTATGTGCTAATATTATTAAATCAGAATTAGAAAATTCCACTACTAACAAAATTTCTTCACTTAATGAATCCTACATCATCAAAAAATTCATTGCTGCTTATAAACTTTTCAAATTGCCACGACCTGATTCTGTAGCCTTGCCTTACCTTTATGCCGTTCCTAAATTCCATAAGACACCTGTTGGTTTCCGTTTTATTTGTTCTGCCACCAACACTATTGGGAAAACTCTTAGTGTAAAACTTGAATATTTTCTCAAGAAAATTCTGGAACAACTTCAACATGAAAAATGGTTTTGGATTATTAATAACAGCGTTGAAGGTAATGAATCTACTCAATATGCTCGACATAAATAGCCTTGAAACCTTTGATTTTGAAAATCTTTTTACTAACATCCCACTTTGTGAACTTTTTTCCACTCTGAGCTTTTTAGCTTTGTGAATGACACACTCAATTTGAATGGAAGCTTTTTTCTTTATCTGTTTAAATTTTGCATTTTCAATAATTTTTTTAAAAATGGTAATTTATGTTTTCAGCAAATTAATGGTATTGCAATGGGGGCTAATTTTAGTTCAACCCTTGCCAACCTTTTTCTCTTGTTTTATGAAAGAAAATTTTCGATTGAAAACCCCTCCTCTACACCTCTCTGTTGTAGATACATTGATGACCTTTTATGCATTAATTTTTCCAATTTCTCTAAGCTCAGCAAAACTATATATCACAATTCCTTAACGCTTAAAAAACTAGTCACAATCAAAAGATTTTTAATTTCCTGGACATTAACATAGAAATTGGCTCCCTCTGTTACACTACGATTTATGATAAAAGACGTGAATTCCAATTCAAAGTCAATAGCCTACAAGATTATAATTCCTGTCTTAGCAAAAAAGTTTTTATTGGCATCATTGTTTCACAAGCCTTGTGAATTAAAAGAATTTGTAATACTGAAACTGCTTTTAATTTAGAATTTTTTCTTCTTAAAAATAAACTGTTTGATAACAATTTTCCAAAAAATCTAATTAAAAATGTTTGCTCAAGTATAACCTTTAATAACGACTTTGCTTCACTGTAACTGTTTAACTGTTCGAACGTATGATACCACTGGAAGAAACCAGTTCAGGATTGCAGTGGTGGACATTTTTTGAGCACGTGGGAACAGAGATTGGAACAAATTAGGATTTGCTTTTTGGACCCGTATTTACTTTTTTTGATTTTTACATTGACAACTGGACTGCCTCTAGATTTGCTGGATATTTTTTGGGTTTTGTTTGCGGAATTTCAGGTGAGATAATTTTATTTTCATAGCAGGACGGTACTGTGGGTGGCGGATTTTTGGGAATTTTATTCCTAATCAGTCGAGGCGAAACCCCCTGCTTTTAGTTTTAGGTTTTTGTTCTTATGTACAGTTTGCAGACTCGCATTGGTGCTCTTTTGCCCAATGAAGATCTGTAGACTACATATTTTGAACTTAAACATCCTCTTTATAGTTTATATTTTAATTTTTTGGTCTTTCGACCACTCTTGAATCCCCCACGGCTGATGAGCTCTGGATTCAACCTTTCTCCTTTCACTTCTCCTAATGTGCCACTTTCTATTTCATTTTTACTATTTGTTTGTATTATATATATATATATATATATATATATATATATATATATATATATATATATATATATATATATATATATATATATATATATATTAGGGTGGTCCTTATTTATATGGGAAAAAAAAAATCTGAATTCAGCAAGCGACGACCCCTAGTTTTGTGACACTATAATAAAAAGTAACGTGTGCAAAATTTGAACACTTTTGGTAAATAATAACACGTGCCGCCACGGCGCTGAAATTCAACACTTTTGAGAATTTTTCCAAAAATCTTCGAATTTTTACTTTTTACACACTACATCTTTCATCCTTGGTTTAAAAAATATTTTACAATAAATTAACGCTAAAACTAAACATTTTATTTACTTTTGTGAACTACAAATTTTATCTTGAATAAGAATGAAATAATGCTTTAGAAGCTTTACCTTAAACATACGCTTTTCTCATTGTTTCTCTATCGTGTTTTGGATAAATCTTCCTGTAGTCTTGGACTGTTTGTAAAATAAATTGTTTTTGTGAGTCATCTTTGGTAAACTGGAGGTTAAATTCTTCAATTAGTTTGGCTCCTCTTTCAGCTGGATCATTCACTACTTTCAGCGATTTAGCGATGTCTCTTCCTTTTAAATAACTTCTATCATATTTAACTTCCATTATTTTGCCATGAATCGGGATCAAGTTGGAAAAAATCCTTCAGTATTTGCAATCTATCAAACAGTTTTATTGATTTGCAATTGATTCTATGAAGAGAAAGCTCTTTAATAAGAAAGTATTCTAAGTCATTTACTGCTATATCAATTTTTTTTATACATTCCTCAGACTCATCTTCTTTATCATCAAGCATTTTTTGGACTAATCTCTTTCTATCGTCTAAGTTTATTCATCCATCAAATACAGATAAGGCTACTAATTCATCCCCTAAATACCATAAATGTTTCAAGAATTTTCCTATTGCTACTTCTGAGACTTGTTTGTCATCATTTTTGTAAGCTACTAATGTTTTAAAAAACATGATGTCATTTAAAGGAGCTTCGATTGGGTTAGTTGCGGAAAACCATGGTTCGATATAGCATTTAACCATGAAGCAGTAAATGCGGTGAAGTCCTTTTTCCTCCTGTATCATCAATTTAAATTGTTTCCTAAACATATAAGTTTTTAAACAATAAATTCCTTTTGCCATCCACCTGGCTAAGTGACAGGCCCCAGGTTGCCGGAAAGATATACCTCTAAGAGGGATTTCACCAAGAAATATTATAACAAGTTCTAAAAATTCAAGCTCTAAAAGTGTAATCTTCACGGGGAAGATCTTCCTGAATTTTGCTTTTTGCATAGACTAATATGTTTTCAAAGTCGTCTTTTGGAATTTCTGCGGTACTTGTACTTGATTGAAATGTTTGAAAATTAGAATGATCCATATCTTTCCACGAAGTTTTGAAGCGTTTAAATAATGGAATATCAGGTCCAGAACTAAGTGAGACATGAACTTCTTTAAAAACACTCTGCAGAACAAGTTCAAATATATGATGACAGCAAGCCATATGCAATAAATCACGGTTCAACTTTTGCTCTAACAAAGTGCAAGCGTCAATTATACGGCCTGTATTGGAAGCCGTTGTATCAAACACCATAGCTTGAACTGTTTCTAACAGCGACCAATCATCTAGGATATCATAAACAGCTGAAGAAATTTCTAACGCTGAACTTGAAGGAATTGCAGGAATTCCTAGCAGTTGTTCACCAATTGGTCCTGTGGCTATCACAGGGAGTCTATCGGTGTTCTTTTTTCCAGTTATATTCTGGAAGTAGCTTCGTGTCCCAGTGAACAACTACAAAATCCAAGTTTAAGTTCATGAAGTTTGCTTTCACTTCTCCCGATTTTTCCTCTCGAAGCTTTTCCCTTGCTCTCTTCAGAGATGAACGATTAATCACGAAGTCATTTGGATTTAGGTTTACTGCTTCTACGCAAATGAACTGCATCTCTATCACTAACATGACATTTGTCTAAAACTGCTGAAAGGCGAGGAGTTAACAGTTCTTTCCTAGCTCTTTTCTGTTGTGGAATACCAGATGTAGAAGGAAGGTTCAACTCCAAATTAGGATCGATATCCATTAGATCGCATTCATCGGTTTCAAAATCTTGTGAATCGCAAGACGAATTTGATGACAAAAAAGGACTATTTACTGGAATGAAAAAAATTATTAAGAGAACAGATTTTTATATTGTTCTGATATGAAATTATTGCAGACGTAAATTCTTATGTTAGAGTAATCAAGGATTTTTCGAAATTGTACTTTAGGAATTAAAACATTGCATTACCATAGATACTTATTATGTCTAAAAACAGAAAATTAAAACTTTTTGGCCATCATGTCCATTTATAGCACTTACAACCCCTAATTTGATAGTCAACTTCGAGAAGTTTCATAAAAATTGTGCATGAAAACACGTGAAATGCTTTTATATTTTCAACAATGTTTCTTTTGTTTTCTTCAATAATGTACTATCGGTTATAAAATAACATATTTCTTTAAGGTAACTAAAAACATCAAAATTTAATAAATGAACTTACCGTCGGGTACAGTGCTTGCTTTCAGCTTTCTTTCTTCTTCCTTTTCTTCTCGTGCAGATTTCTTTATTTCTTTAGACAACAGTTTTTTATCAACTCCCAACATACAACCAGGGCGTCCCTTTCTCCTTTGCATTTCTAAAAACGCCTTATCTTCTGGGATTTTTATCATTTCTAATGCATCTTCATGTGCAATATCAAATAGTTCATCCAATTTTTCTTTAAATTGTTGCTCCTTCTGTCTATCAGAATCCCTTTGCCGAGATTTACTCTTGTCCAAGTTTCTCCACATTTCATAAAGCTTTTCACTTTTTAATGCATTTTGCGCGATGTTGAACTGGTATGAGAGCTTTTTTCCAAAATATAATAGTTTCATCTATGACAAGTGAAGCACTATCGTGTATGTTCAAGTTAACTTCGTGCATATTGTAAAACAATACACGTAAATATCTCCACAAGATGGCAGTTTAACACCAGTAATTTGGTTCTTTGTAGAACCGACTAGAAAAATCAATTTCCGTGTCAGAATTGCGTGAAAATCACTTCAACTAACATTTACATACAACATAAGCTACTGATGATGACTGTTTCAGTTTTAGCTCTTGTCTCGGATCTCTAAAAAGAAAGGGAAGTTCGCTGAAGCCCAACCCCACCCATTCTCAAGCCATATGAACCTTTTGACCCTTTTTGCACCCCCATAAGTCACGGAAAAGGCAATAAATCTACACCCCCAAGACTTGGAGGGGGTCAATTAATGGCCTCTGTGATCCCTTGTGTCCATCTTGGGGGAAAATGATCCTGTGCTGTTTCAGCTGGAATGGGCGCTGAAGAGTGGTATGCCCGACTCAAGGGCATTGGTGTACATGTACGTACAGCGTGTAACAGGTAAAATTTCGCAGAATGAAAATGAAAGGCCAGTCAGTTGGGAAGAAATAGCATCTGTTGGAGCTTGAAATTATTTTAAATATTTAAAAAAAAAATAATAACATTTTTGCAAAAATACAAGAATTTTTGCATTATTTTCGATAAAACTCAAAGGAGGCCGTGGCGGCTCGGGTTAACATTAATGGATTGAGTTAAAATTTCGCATGAATCATTTATTTGCATGATGGAACAAATTGAGGGGGCATCGCGTAAAATATATGCAACTTCTAAAATAAGGACCACCCTAATATATATATATATATGTATATATACACCGAAGAGCCATTACATTATGACCACCCTGCTAATAACATGTAGGACCTCCTTTAGCACCCAAAACTGCTTGCACCCGCCGTGGCATTGATTCCACAAGGTGCTGATAGGTAGTCTGAGGTATCTGGTATCAAGCGCTCACCAACTGGTCCTGTAATTCCCTCACATTGCGAGGCAGTAGCGTGGCAGCACGAATTTGGTTTTCAAGTAGGACCTCAAATTCTCTATTGGATTAATATCAGGTGAATTTGGGGGCCAAGACATGACTTGAAAGTCACTGGAATGTTCCTCGAACCAGTCCATGACGATTTGACCTTTATAACATGGTGCATTATCTTGTTGGTACACGCCATCCCCCACAGGAAACACTGTTGCCATGAATGGGTGAACCTGGTCAGCAACAATGTTCACATACCTTCCAGACGTCAAGGATTGTTCTATGGGGATTATGGGTCCTAATGTGCTCCATGAAAACATTGCCCACACCATAATACCCCCACCACCGACTTGTCTCAGTTCAACTGTGCATCCGGGAGCAAGGGATTCCTTTGGAAATCGGCGTATTCTCACGCGCCCGTCGAGGTGATGGACCAGAAAAATGCGATTCGTCGGACCATGCGACCTTCTTCCATTCCTCTGGTGTCCAATTCCGATGTTTCTTGGCCCATAGCAGACGCATCTGGTGATGATGTTACATTAGTGCAGGAACATGCTTCGGTCTCCGGCAGCGTAGGCCCATACGCAGCAATGTTCGCTCCACAGTGTGTTGAGAAACATTGCCTGGGTTACTTCTGTTGTAGCTGGTGGTGATTTCGGCTGTTGGTCACGTCGAACAATGCGTAGCAATCTCCGCTCTCCTCTAGAATCAATGCGCCGTGGACGACATACTTTTGGCCGGCGACTTGCCACGTCACCATCCCTGCACCACTTTTGATATATGCTCACAACAACTGAACGTGAACAGCCCACTAAACGCGCCGTTTTTGATATTGATGTTCCCAGTCGTCGAGCCATAACGATTTGACCATTATCCAAGGGTGATAAATCTATGATTTTCCCATTATGTCACTAAAATCACATTATGTTTAGAAAAACACTGCATAAGACTTATATATACTACAGTATCAGCCGCGCACGCGCAGTGGTTTTGCTCCTACACGAGCCCATTTTCATAGATGGAGGGTGGTCATAATGTAATGGCTCTTCGGTGTGTGTATATATATATATATATATGCATCCATTTATATATATATGGATTTTGAAGCAATATCTTTCTATGCTTTTAAGTCAGTCATGATCAGGATATGTCGAGATAAAAAAAAAGCATTCTAAAATATTTTTAGTATCAAATTTGGCACTTGGGTTTGGAAATCTTGGCATCAAAATTAAATGTTGAACATAAAATATGCTTAGTGAGTGTTTAATTTTTAACGATGCTCTATTTTAGTGAAAAGATCATGAAGCAGTCTTTTGTGAATACTTGTAATGCAAAGTCCCGTCTATTAGAGAAATCATATAAACAGAAAAGACATCTTTTTTTTTTCAATTCCTTATCAGCAACTTTTGAATGACGAGACTAAAATCAAACTATCCATAATAACACAAAGTTTAACACTTACTAAAATTTCTCTTCATTCTCACTGTCTATAATACAGGAATTGTGGGCCTATTTGAAACTGTTGTAACATGACACCTACTTGTTCAGTAGACGTACAATAGAAGTGTCTGCAGCGCAACCGTTTAAAATTGTCATTTCGGTTGTTTTAGCTTTCACTTTCTTGGCAATGTTTCCTTAAAAATTTGCTTTTGAGCTTTCTTCTTCTTTTTGCTTGTTTTTCCTACTATCATTTCTCCTGTGCTTTCTTTCTTTTC
Source organism: Uloborus plumipes (assembly GCA_038373865.1). Taxonomy (NCBI): domain Eukaryota; kingdom Metazoa; phylum Arthropoda; class Arachnida; order Araneae; family Uloboridae; genus Uloborus; species Uloborus plumipes. The sequence continues at coordinate 43,721 of JAXGGA010004845.1, forward strand.
TGACTGTTTTTCTTTTCTCTCTTATATTTATCTTCTACTTATTTTTCTTTTTCTACTTTTTTGGTTTACTAGCATTTTTGACTTCATTTTTGTAAGGAAGATGTTGAGATGCCTCTAAATTTTTTATTTTTAAGAAAACTATAGCTATTCCAATTATTTTGCATCCCACTATTATTTATTCCTCTTTCTGGTGTAATTTCCCGCTCTAGTAAACCACTGAAAATATTTGTCCATAATGTATCATATAATAACAAATACAATGGGATAGCATGATATTTATCTCTTATAGCTCTTCAGTCAAACATTAGGTTTGAGTTTACCAAATACTCTGTAAGCCATTTCATTTAAGAAAGTACATCAAACTACAGCTACATGTTCTTTAACACAACATAGAAATTACAGTATCATTGTTAAGTTTTAAGTGAAATTTTTAAAAATATTTCAAGAATAATAGTAAAACTACTACCAATTAAATTGGCCAAAATATATTTTCCTCAAGTTGTAAGTTCTTTAAACATAGCTCCAAGAATTTAAAAAATAAATAAATAAATAAAATGATGTAGTTTCAATTTATTAACTCATGTTCTGTCACTATTCATTTTTTTCAAGGCAATTTTCATTTGAAAATATTAAAAAAGAAAATGAAACATTTATTTTTAAAATCAGTTAGTGCATGGAAGTTTTTTAAAAATAACTTAGGGAAACTTTTTTTCTTCTTTCTTTAGATTGTGAGTGCTCAATCTTGTCAAATAACTATTATCAAGGAAATTAATATGTTGCAAACATTGCTTGAGAGATCAAATAACTTATAATTATTTCCCTACATAAAACTTTTTTCATATGTTATTCATTAATTATTATCTATAGAAGATAGAAATTTTTGATAATGAAATTGATTTTAGAAGATTAGAATGTTTATTTACACATTTCATATTTTTTTGCTTTTAGCATCCATATCCCACTGAAGATGAAAAGAAGCAAATAGCTCACCAAACAAATCTTACATTGCTGCAAGTTAATAATTGGTATGTACTTCTTAATGGATTGTCATGGAGTATTTGAAAATGTTTTGTATTTTTTATAAAATTGTGTTTATTCTTCTTGGAATCATTTAGGTTTATAAATGCTCGAAGAAGAATTTTACAACCAATGCTTGACGCCAGTAACCCAGAAACTAACCATAAGGCCAAAAAGACGAAAACACAGTCGAGTCGTCCCGTTCAAAGGTTTTGGCCCGAGAACATAGCTTCTATTCAACCTCAGGTGCAAAATTCGAATGAAGCTGAAGGAAGCCCGTGTGAAAATAATCAAATAGGCAATTCCGGTGATGCTCAAGCAAGTACATCAGGTAATCTTTTTTTCCCTTAAATACTTTAATTTTAACAGTAGGAACTTTATACATTCTTTTATTTTGAATGAATTTTATAACAAATAATATAAGAGCGTTGATATTTCAAAGAGATGGCATTATTGACTGATATAGTTTTGTAGGTCAAGCAATATTTTTTAAGCTCAATGAGATCTTAATTATTAACAGATCATGCTCAAAATTGCTATGAATAAGTACTTCTTTTGCTATGAATAAGGTTTCTTTCATACTCACCCTTGTTAAAGGCTTAATTTGCATGGGATCTGGGCTCCCTCTTGCACTTCAATGAGAATTTTAATATTCTAGACAAAATTGAAGCGATTTAGGTATGAAAACAAATCGTGAGGACTACAGGGCTCCCACAGTTATTTAATTAGAAATTAAGCCCTGCCCTTGTTAACTTAATTATTATAGAAGTCAAACATCAATTGGATATTTTTTTGCTCATTCTTTAAGGGGCTAGTTAAAAGAAACAAGAAATATAAATGTAAAGTACTTTTCACCAGCATGCTATTTAATTGACTGAGATTGTCTACTTTAAAGAACTGTTAGTATAGACACATTAACATTTTCCTAAATAGTTTGAACATATATAATGGGCGCGTTCAGAGTACGCGCCCGAGCTTCCCGGGAAGCCCGGGTTCTTCCCAAAGCGTTCAGAGCAGCTATTTGGAACGCTCGAACTTCCCAAATGCTGTCCAGAGTAGACGCCCGAGCTTCCCGGGCTCAAGCACAAGCAGCCCAGGAAATTTAGCTGGGCAGATAGGTCACGTGTTTGGGCGTTTAGCAAAGGATGATGCTCATTGGCTGAAATTTATTGCTCTTTCGTCTGCTAGGATTTACAAAGAGTGACTAAAACAAAATCTTCAAAATACACACACAATGGTAAAAAATTCGCACGCTATTTGCTGTGATGAATCTGAAATGATATATTTCCTTGAGAATCGGTCATTGCAGGAACAATCCTGTCAGATAAGCGAGATCGTTGAAATTCTTTACTTACTGTTAAGCCTATTTCATCGTAAATTCCTTCACTTAATAACATATTTCTCATTAAATTCGATAAGTCATTTCGATCCCACGCACAGCCATGGCGGTAGATGAACAATAATTGTCGCCAAGGTTAAGAATGGTATCATTTTGGGCCAAAATATAGGAGCAAATGCAGGATTGTTCCTGCATTGACCACCATGTTACACTCTGCTGTTGTGTCCGCCATGTTGTTTCTTCCCGAAAGGCACAAGTGCTGTCCAGACCACAACTTCCCGGGCTCGGCCCGGGAAGCTATTTATGACGTCACGGCTTAAACGCCCGGGCGGCCCAGGCGAATACTCTGAACGCAGCCAATATGTATAATATAGCTGTTTATTTCACTATTATGGCTTTATGTTTGAAAAAAAAATGTATTAAATTTGTCACAGATGCTTTGTATATCAATACTTGTTATTCTGTTACAGGTTCAAAATGTTAGTCTGTTATAGACAAAAATATTTAGATTTAGTATATGACATGAAATTTTGTGAAATTGTTTTTGCTGAATCTCTTTTGTTTTGAAAATACTCTTTTCAAAATAATCGTGAGTTGAAAGGTTTGGTGGATGATTGTGGCTATGTTACATTTCTGAAAATACAATCTGGACTCAAGTAAGCAACGGATACAGGTGGCATATAAAACATGTTACATTAAAAAAAAACAGAAATCAATAGACTAATTTCATTTGCGCACTGACTGAAAAAACCAGAAAACAAAAAAGCTGCAACAGTAAAACTTTTAACCTTAATTACTCTGAATGGTTTTGTTACACAACCCCTTCAATTATTTTGTGTGGAATAGGAGTAAATGTTAGGGAGGCCCGTCATTTAGGGGGGTCAGGGGTCAATTGCCCCTGGCTTTGAGAAATCAATGTACAGTAGCCCCTCGTTATATCGCGCCTTGTTATATCGCTGATTCGGATATATTGCTCTTTTCTTTTGTCTCCCCCCCCCCCAAAAAAAAAAACTTTTAGTTCGAAACAATTTTTGAGAAAATATGTAAGGTACTCAGAAAAGATCTCTTCCTCATTCTTTTTGTCATCAATGAACAAAACGAAGGTTCTCCTATTCTTATGAATTCGCTGAAAAAAGCAGCAAATTCCTGTCACCCAAACTTACATACTGCAGAGACAGTTTGGAAACTTCTGAACACTTTCTTTTGTATTGATACAATGAGTGAAAAGCATCTGTTAGTAATATGTAGTAGTAATCAGTAAAAGTCATATTTTTTTGTTACTTTTGACTGAAAAAAAAAGCTAATACTCGAATAAATGAATTTTTATGTATGTGCTCGTATAATTTACTTGCATGCTGGATAGAAAACTATTTTTAATGACCTCAGTTATATCGCGCTTTCGGATATATCGCGCTTTTTCTTGTCCCCCGAAAAGCACGATATAACGTGGGGTTACTGTATTTACATATAAGTGGGCGTGATTTTTTATACTTTCCGATGAAATTGCATTGTGTTTGTACCCTTTGCCCCCCCCCCCCCCCTGGAAAAACTTAAAATGACGGCCCTGATATTAGGGTGTATTAGCAGTTTTTATGAATGAAAGATCAGAAAATAGTTTGAAATTTATACTGAACTATAACATTTAGAAAAAGATGGTTAAAATATATAAAAAAAAAGTAATGCGTTCAAAACTGCAATCCATGATTGCAAAAGCTTTAATTTGACAGTGTGTTTTTAAAAATGTATTTTCCCTTTTTGAAGGTCTTAATCATCATTACACTGGAGGCAGTAGCACCACACCAGAAACGGGGCATTCTTCTCCTGATGGAAACATTAGCCAACATTGCTCTGAGGGAGAAATCAACAAAGTACCTTCAATCGGTAGTTTAGATGAACTTAGTATGAGTTGCAATACTACAACAGATGAAGAAAATGACGAAGATGATGACAAGCGATAGTGACTTATAGTTTTAAATGGTTTTAATTGGCAAAAAACTTCTGTTAATTGCAATGACTTTGTTAATTTTTGTACTACTCTTAGTACCACTTTGTTTTAAAGATATTTCAAAGCACTATAATGAGCTTATTTAAATTTCAACATGGAAAAATAAACATCTTTGCTTATGTTCGTTATTAATCGAAACATTACTGTTTAGTTGAATTGCATGTTGTTTTCTTTTAAAAGATAGTGTCTTTGAAATGATTATAGTGAGACGTTAAATGTAAATAACTTTGTAGATTTTTTTTTAATGTTAAAAAAAAAGTTATTCCATGCATATATAGGTGTATGATTCATTTTTATGTGATACACAGTGCTGTAGTTGGTGGGAAAGGGGGGGGGGTGACGCGCCGTCCCCAGACATATTTCGTTTTTATTATAAAATATTGCAAATTTAATGGAAATTTGTTTTAAACCACCTTTTTTTTTGATGAGTCCCCCTGAAGCCCAAGGTTAGTTCCCCCAAACATTTTTTTCCCAACTGCAGCTCTAGTGATGCAATTCCTTTCATTGTTTTAAACATTTAATTTAAAATATGAAATTTTGGATTTTTTTTTTTTTGCAGTGTTGCATCCAGAATCTCTTTAAAATGTGTAGTGTAAGTTTACTTTCTACTTTAATTTGGAAAAAAAATGTTTACATACAATTTTTCAGGGATATTTTTAAACATATAATTGATAAATATTAAAAATAAATAAATAAATAAATAATACAAAAACATTAATAAAAATGAATATAAATAAATTTGGGGGCACTTGACCCCCCTAAATAACGGGCCTGTAGAAAAAGCAGAAGTCTAGATGGAAAAAAATAACCTTTAAATCTCACTGTAGTGAGCGAGTATGAAAGGAATAGTAAATGATCACTATCAATTACCTAATTAAATTGCAACTTCAGAATCTGCAAAGCAGTATGTATGATGGTTTTGACAGTTATCTTTCAGACAATCAATGACGACCCTAGCCATTGCAGGGCTTTGTATAATAGGAGTTTGTGGGTCCCTTGTGTACAATGCCTTTGACAACTGTGCACTTTTATAATGTGCCCTAGGAGAATCAGGGCCATGCATGATGACCACACTGCTTTCCTAGCTCTGTCTCTGCAAGCAAATAGTTAAATCCATTGAGAAGGAATAAAGGTGGAGAGAGTGTCTTCTTCAATTGTTGAAACATAGATCTCAAGTCATGTGACATATTTTAAAGTAAAGTGTTGGAAGAAATCAGGTTTCTTTCGCTTGTTTTGCGTAAAACGTGTCTCTCATTCACTGATGTTGAACCATGAGACTTCAGATCTTTGTTTCAGCTTTTTCTAAGTCAATGATTGGACTTGCTCCCTCTATTTATTAATATTTACTCTAAGGTTAAATCCAATTTACATCACATTCAATATTTTCTGTGAAAGTCATTATGATTCTTCCCAGCTATACAGAAAACCATGAGATTTTTGTATCATAATTTCGAAACAGGCCAGAAAGCAACAAAATCAAAAATTATAACAATTTAAAGTTTTTTGTCAAGCACTTTGAAAATAAAGCATTTATCAAATAGCATACAATTTGGAAAAGTGCAAGCAATCCATGTACATCCATTTACATTGTGATCTAAATCCAAAGAGATTCAACATTATTTATGTGTAACATGTTTGTTTAATTTTACTTTATGTATTGCTACAGCTTTCACAATTGTTGTTATTGTACCTTGAAAATAACTGTGCATGTCACTTTTCTCCCTCCACTGGATGCATCACTGTTTTTGTCTTTCATCTCCCATTCATATTTTATTTTTAAAAATGAAAGTTATAAATTTAAATTTCATTTCTTTCAAACTTTTGTATATTCATCGCTCAAAACAATTAGGGGAGTAAGACATTTCTGCAACATCCCGATTTTTGACCTTATCTTCTTTTTCTGGTTTTTGACGTCATGAACTTTAATTTGCATATAAATTTTTCTTCTTCCAATTCTTGATAGGATTTAAATTATGAGTGATTCATTTTATGTTACTTATTGGTATACATCGTTGTGTAATTTTGTTAAAACAATTTGCTCCTCTAATTGAATCGTTTATTTCGAAAAGGTAACATCTCTATTTTGATCTCCTCTGTCTCTTTAGAAAATTAAACAGCGCACGGTTATATTTTTGAATGTCATAATCAATGGTTATTTGGTAAATTATTGCAGTAATTGTGTACTTAACTAAAGGCATGTTTTCATTGATTATGACATTCAAAAATATAACCGTGAGCTGTTTAATTCTCTAAAGAGACAGAGGAGATCAAAATAGAGATGTTACCTTTTCGAAATAAACGATTCAATTGTTTTGAGCAGCAGTGTATATGTATATGCATATTCATTTCTCATCATTAAAAATTAATTTTTCTTGTAATCTGTTTTTGAAATTTTGCAATCATATTTTTTAGAGGCCATTTTTCTCACAACTGTAAAAATACATTTTAAAAGTGCACAAGTTCTTGTACATATTGGAATTCTTTCCACTCTTATAATGGGACAAACAAATCCAGAATCAGTGTCCTTAATTGTCCCATTATATATCTCACACAGTAAAGTGTGTGAAATATTTTTAGCATTAAAAGGCAATGTAATGCATTCTTTATAGAGAAAACTTAGAATTTGGTAATTTATAGACTTAAAAAAATAGAACTAAAATTGTTATCATTCATGAACACTCATTTTATACACAGTAGATTTACAATCATTATCTTGCAGAGTATTATTAAAAGCAATAAAAAGTCTTAATGTTTCAAAACTTAATGCAGTGTAGTAATTTAAGTTGATACTATGCAACAAACATACTATTGTATAAAGTTTATTTATGGATGACAATGTGTTCCAACTAATTCGCAACTTAATATATTTTTAATGTGCTATTAACATTCGTTGTATTTTCTTCCTGCTTAAAAATTGTGCATTAACATAAATTTGCTGCCATTTGTATTCTAAAATTTAAAGATTTTGCGTGTTTTTATAGAAGTTTTGTGTTTGCCAGATGAATGCATAACTCTTGAAACTGCTTTATAGTCAAATAACAATCTTAATGTTAAATTTCTGGTCTTCTGATTAGTTAATCAGAAGGATTTTATGATTTATCACCTTAATGTTGGCATTGGCACAGTTTGATAAAATTTATGAAGTGAAAAAAAAGTGATGATATGTGTGTCCTTTTCAATATTGAAAGACATAAATTTTCAAAAAGGATATGATTATTTTAGTTTAAGATTTTATTTTGATGTTTTTGGTATTTTATTCAAAAATTGGGACGAATGTCTCATGACTTTTCCGATGCTTATTAATTAATTTACTATTGATGAAAAGACACAATGTTGCATCTTGCAGAAATTAGATACTGAGAAGCATTTTGGTTTAAGCTACCCTGGGTTATTGAAATGTCAACTGCCCTCTTAGCCGTTGAATCATTTGCAATTATACCTTTAAACATATCGATACACAGTGTGCAAATTATGTGATCATTTAGTTAACTGTTTTTTGTTGCCATTTTTCAGTTTACTTATTTAGGCACCAGTCCACTAATGCCTTTAATAAAATACAATGGGAATTTGTAGAACACATTTCAAATAAGGAAACAAATACCTCTGAAAAAAGGATAAGATAACTCAATTTTTTAGTTGAAACACTTGACATTGTTCCCATTTTTCGGCAAGGTAAAGAATATATTCTAATCTCAGAACCTGTTAGCTTGGGATATGCCATATTCAGTCCATATTTAATTGCAACACCGATTATATGTCCAACTTAGACAATGCTAAAATTTTAGAAATATAGTGTTTTTCAGCATAATATTTAATAATACATTTTATAATATTAAAGCATACATTTAATTTTTTAAAAACTTTTAAAAATTTTATTTCAAATGTTGAGAATGTCAATGATTTTTTTTTGCTTCTACGCCTATTTACCTGCATGAGTTCATTATTATGTCAGATTCAATTAGTATTATTTTCTAAATTTTCTGACATGTACATAAATAAGACCCATTAAGACTCGATCAATGAAGTTATTACTTGAATGTTAATCATTTTCATGTAAATTCACTTGCCAAGAAATCTAAAATTAACACTGTCAACAGTTATAAATTGGTAATTTTATTCACTTTGATGCAATGTTCATCATTTTTACTATGTATTGGAAAGTTCCTCACAAATATTTCCTACCGTTATACTCTATTCTATGTGAAGTAAAGCATAAGTAGCGCTGGACTTTCTAATCCAAAATTCATTAGAATTGTCTTCCTTTTTACATAGTGTATATTACTTTGTTTTAATGTTGTTTGCATTTGGGTTTATGATGTACAAAGTACGCGTTTGAAGTTTAAATTTCAATTTGTTAATGCACAAAATGATCTTCCTTTAGTCTATGTAACCTTATTAGGGCAAGTTTAAATAATGCAGAGAATATCAAATATTTTAAATAATTTTATCAATTCTTGAAAAGAGAGTATTAGTATCTAATATTTCGCTAAAATCAAGTTGATTCTCGGTGAAAATGTATTTATTAAGTTGGAAATTGCTCTTTAACTTGATATTACGAGTATTTTTTTCTTTAATTATGTTGTTAAATTTTTTGTTTATTTTACTCTATTAAAATAAGTAGTGAGTAGATTATATTATTATTTATAAAAGTTACTTATGTTGTTCACACAAAAAAGAGTTTCATTGCAGTTAATTATATTTTCAATAAGTTTTGAAATACAGTAAAATCTCGTTAATCCAGATCAAATTCCTGTCCTTTCTAAGATTTATGCTCACATAGATCAAATATATTTTTTCTCAACGTTGATTTTTTTGTGGGAGTGTTCTATAAAGGAAGATGGAAGAATTAAAAAGCATAATCACAAATGAGAATTTGGATGTAATTGGAGTTACCGAGACATGGGCTACCAAAAATGATGATGATTTATTGTGTATTCCTGGGTATAATTTGTTTAGACAAGATAGAGTAGGTAAAAGAGGTGGTGGGGTTTTATTTTATGTTAGAGATACTTTAACTTGCAATGAATTGGCAATAAATGACAAACCTAATGATATTGACATGGTTTGGCTAGAATTGATGAGCGGTAAGGGTAAAAAATTACGTTTGGGTAACATTTATAGGCCACCTAATCTAAGCCAGGGTCAAGATGAACAGATGTATCGTATTATTAGAGACATGTCGAGTAAGGGACCGGTAATTATAATGGGGGATTTCAATTTTCCGGGCATTGATTGGAATAATTCTTACCCCAATAATAGTAGAGAAGAGGAATTTCTAAAAGTAATTGGTGACTGTTTTTTAGATCAAGTTGTTTCTGAGGGAACACGGCAGGATACTGTTTTGGATCTTGTTTTCTGCAATGTTGAAGGCTCTGTACAGGCATTATGTGTAGGGGAGCATATTGGGGATAGTGACCACAACAGCATTAGGTTTGGGATTAAGTTTGATATGCACAAAGACAAAAATTTTAGGTTTGTACCTAATTTCAGAAATACTGATTTTGTCGCACTCAGGCAGAGTTTGAAAGCGGTTTTTTCATCAGGTTTGGACAATAGCGATGTAAATTTGCAGTGGACAGAGTTTAAGGAAAAACTAGCAAAAACAGTTGGAGATTTTGTTCCTTTTAGGAGAAAAGGGGTAAACACAAAAATTTGGCCCATGTGGTTCACTAGGGAAACTAAGGATGCTCTAAACCGTAAGCAAGCTGCTTTTCGTCGATTAAAAGAAACTGGTCACAGCGCAGACAGGCTACAGTATTGTGAGGCTAGGCGTAGTTTTAAGTATTTGGTACGGTTTCAGAAAAGAGAATTGGAACAAAAGCTGGCAGATAATATTGACAGGAATCCAAAGGAGTTTTTTGCATACGCAAATTCTGGGAAAGTTCGAAATAGTCAAATTGGGCCACTAGTAGATGAGCATGGAAATTTAATTCAGAATGATGGTGATATAGCAAATGTTCTAAATGACTTTTTTTCCAGTGTTTTTAACGATAACTGTATCTCAACAGTTGACACAAGCAAGACACAAGCTACTACACAGCTTGAGGACTTTGTATTTTCCAGGGAGGACGTTTTACTTTATTTGAAAAAAATTAAAACCACAAAAGCTCCGGGACCAGATAATATTTATCCAAAAATTCTAGTAGAATGTGCAGAGGAATTAGTTGACGCTATAGTTAATATATTCAATGCTTCGTATAACTCAGGGATAGTGCCAGAGGACTGGAAACTAGCTAACATTACACCACTCTTCAAGAAAGGGTCTAGAGGTAATGCAGGAAATTATAGGCCTGTGAGTCTGACTTCAGTGGTATGTAAAATTTTTGAAACATTGATCAAAATTAAGATTATGAATTTCTTAGAAAATAATGGGCTGTTGAGTAGTTTGCAGTATGGTTTCAGAAAAGGTAAATCGTGTGCTACTAATTTATTACATTTCTACGACAAGGTTACCTTGGCTTTAGATAGCAAAAAATGCGTAGATGTTGTTTACATAGATTTTCAAAAAGCTTTCGATAAGGTACCGCATGTAGCACTACTCAGCAAATTAGCTGGTATAGGGGTAGGAGGTAAAATTCTAGTTTGGGTTAGGAATTGGCTGACAGGAAGGAAACAAAGAGTAGTTGTTAGGGGTAACTATTCTAAATGGAGTGAAGTTTTAAGTGGGGTTCCCCAAGGATCAGTTTTAGGTCCCCTTTTGTTTATTATTTTTATGAATGACATTCATGAAAATGTTTCTGGAAACATGAATTGTTTTGCCGATGATGTCAAACTTATGGGGGTTGTAGAAAATGACGAACAAATAAATCAGCTGCAACAGGATTTGGATCATATTACTAAATGGGCAGACAAGTGGGGTATGGCAGTTAATGTTGGGAAATGTCAAGTGCTGCATTTCGGTCATGGAAATAAGCATACAAGCTATTATTTACAGGGTTCAGTCATTAGTAGGGCAGATAATGTTATGGATCTAGGTGTCTTAATAAATCAGGATTTCAAGTCCAGTCAACAGTGCAGCATAGCTAGTAACAAAGCCAATAGGATGCTTGGGTTTATTAATAGATCTATTTCAAACAAATCTAAGAAGGTTCTTCTGCCTCTATATAGAAGTTTGGTAAGACCTCATTTGGAGTATGCTGTTCAGTTTTGGTCTCCTTATCTGAAGAAAGACATTAATTTATTGGAAAGGGTACAAAGAAGGGCTACAAGGTTAGTAAATGGATTTTCTAATTTAGACTATGATTCCAGACTTAGAATGCTTAATATGTATAGTCTTGAGCAACGGAGAACCAGAGGGGACATGATTCAGTTATTTAAATTTATTAAAATGAATGATGTTGCAGGGTTGGATTTTTGCAAGGAAAGCAGGACAAGGGGTCATTGTTTTAAGCTGTTTAAACCTCAGGCGAACCTGGAAATTCGAAAAAATTACTATTTTAGCAGGGTAGTGGGAACTTGGAACAGCTTACCGGAAGAGGCGGTAAAGAGCAATGGAGTAGATGGCTTTAAGAGGGCCATTGATCTTCATTGGGGTCTTTAATTTGACTAGGACCAGCCAAGTTGGGCCCTGAGCCTGCTGCTGGTCGCCACATTTGTATTTGTATTTGTATAACTTCCTTAATGCTTTCACGCAAACGATTCTTTTTTCCAGCTTTTTCGGCAAAAAATTAACTTGTTACTCGCATTTTACTTACTTTGTCTAAAAATAAATTTATTTTGTGTTTTATTCTCCATTGCCTAAATGAATAGTATTCTAGGATGGAGAGAGTGTTGTGCTAATGATGAATTAAAGTCATAAGTTTGAATCGGCATGGGCCCGAAAATGCAGGGAATGTCAAACTTTTCTCAGAATTCTGAACAAAATTTTCATAAATATATAATCTGATCTCATTGCGGGTAGGATTCTGAACCAAAGTTATGTTGCTGCATTAAATTCAGAAAAGAAAATGTAAATTTCAACATGGGAAGTCAGCATCATGTGTATAATTTCTTTCGAGTGTGTTTTGCCGACAGGCCATAAATTCCTTAATACTTGAAACTTCACAAGTTAGACTTCATTTAAAAAAGTTTTCTACTTCTACCAAGGAAGATTAATCAATCATATTTTAGCTGTTATTCCATTCCAAAAATTACAAAAAAAAAAAAAAAAATTGAATTCCAATTGTCAACCGCGAATACTTTACATGTTTCAGAACAATAAATATTCACTTTTTATTTTTATATATTTGTCATAAAGTGTTTGCGTGACTGTTACCATGCTTCATTTCAATGCTACGCATGTTTGAACATAGTGGACCAATTCGTTGCGAAGAAATAAAGTTAGAAAAGAATTATTTTAATATAATTTTTAATGTTTTGTAAAACAATTTTATGTATTTTTGTTATAAAACATGTTTTTTTTTTTTGGTAATGAGCAGTAATTCTGCTTAGTTAAGGATTTGTTTTTTATTACCTATACTACTTTTCCTATCTGCATTCTCTTTGTTAAAAACATAGTTAGTCTGGATAAACGAGGTTGCACTGTACTTAAAAATTTTCTCCTATTCTTGTGAATAAATGAATACCAATGAAAAGTTTCTTACTTTTAAAATTTAGTTGAGTTTTTTATGATCATTTGTTATTGAAGCTTTTAGATTAAAGAGTATGCTGCTACTACATATGGTTAAGCTCTTGTTATTGTACAAAATTTTTATTATGTTTGACATTTTCTTAAGAAAAATAAAATTTTTGTCTTAAGACTTTTTGCCTACTTTCTAGTACCCCCATGCCTTTCTTGATGTTAATAATTTTTATTCTGATACCTTTAAGCATTCAGTTATGTGTGTGAGATTGAATAATCTCCACATCGAAAGAGGAAACATTTTAGCTAAAAAAACCGAAGGGTGTATTGGAAAAAAGAAAGAATAAAAACCCAAAAGGCATACAAAGATTTTGTTGAAAACGTATCCTTAGTTAGTTTTTGAGTGGATTTTCAAGGTGCAGAAAATCATCAGTGCCCATGTCGAATGACCAGTGATCCCAAAGCTGCTCCAATTGCGCCGATGTGCGCTGCTGAATACCACCTGCTCCAAGGTACTCCCATAACTCATTCTTTTTGCTTTTTTTGCTTCCAAGCTACGCCAAAAAGCTTTTGTTGTCAAAATCGCCTTTATATTATTAACTTACTAGCAGTACCTGCACTGCGATGCCCGTGCAAAAAATGTAAAGAAAGTCAACTGAATAAATTTAAATTCACTCCAACCCTCTGAAGTAAAATTATTATATTTGATTCAAATGTGCTCCCCAACCTTTTGAATTCCACTAAAAGTCATATCAATGTATAAATCATTTCGCCAAATAAACTAAAAAGACATCAAGAAAACGTATAGGAGATACCAATTACTCAAGTTTAGTCAATTTTCAATGCTTAACTCTTTACGCAAATTTAAACCACTGAAGAAAGAGCAGTTTGTCTGGAAAATGGACCTAGTGTTTCAGTTTTGTGAATAGAGTTAAGCCTTGAAAATTGACTAAATTTGAGTAATTAACATCTCCTGCTCTCAATAACGGAGAGAAATGTGCTAAAACTTATGTTTTTCAGGGAAAAAAATCCTTTCCAGCTTTATGTAATGTTAAGGGGTGGGGGAAAGTCCCCCCCTCAGTTATGCGGGTTACACCAAAAATAAGACTGATTAATTAATTTAAAAATAACTAATTTGAAATTTAGAATTCGGCCTTCGAAGTGCATTTCTCGGGGATACACTCAAATTTTGTACCAAGAATCATGTCTGTAGGCAGGGACGTCATTTCGAATTTTTCCAGGGGGGGGGGGAGGCAAAGGGTGCATACACAATGTAAAATTTACCAAAAAGTGCAAAAACCACACCCACTTATATGCCAATACATTGATTTCCAGGGGGAGGGCAATTGACCCCCCTGCCCCCCTTAATGATGGGCCTGTCTGTAGGTGCTGTGGGGGCTTCTGGCCATCGGTTACAAACATACATACAAACAAACCAACAGAGCCCGTCATCTGTATATATGTTACGGCCAAAGCCCGAAATCGGCCACTTCGCGAAATGGCCAATATCGCCTCAAAATGACCGGCCAAAGTCCGAACTTTCCTTGATTTCGGGCTTTGGCCAGCCAGTTCGCGAACTGGCTAGAGGCGATCGGCCAAAGTTAGAAAAAAAGGTAGTGACGCATGTTGTGTGTCATGACATTTTTCACATGTCACATTTTGTGCTTGTTTACCATAATGCTAATGATAATCACATTTTATCTGCGATAGAGCAGGGGCGGATACAGAAATAGTTTTTGTGGGGAGCCCAGAAAAGTAAAATGTGCTTCTCCCCTACATTTTTTATGAACAAAATTCTCATAAAGTTCCTGTAAATAAAAAAAAACGGGGGGTGGAGGGGGTGAGAAAAAAACATAAAGTCAATTAATTTACTTTAAAGTGTGGACGGATTACATACGTGTACTAATTTACTTTGAATCTATGGCGCATTTTTTTTTTTTTAAACATTTTAAGTCGAAACAACAACAACAACAAACAAGTGTTTCCCAGCATGGAGACGATTGCTCCTGAAGGGCGATTAGATTCCTCAAACGGGCGGTAAATTCTTAAAGGACGATGGGTACTCGTATTTAGAAGAGAAAAAACAGTAGAAATAAAACTAGCGAAAACCGAAATTGTAAACATGTACGAAACCGGTTGTTCAGAGTGGATCGCAGTGTCTTGAGCTAGGTGGTGTCTTCTGATGACATTAATTAACGAAAAATTAATTAAAAACTTTTAATATATTTTTTGCACTTTTTGAATTCGAATAAAACTAATTGAACTTAAAATTAAAGTTCAAGAGCTTCCTCCTTGCACCTAGGATGAACCTTAGGAAGTATTTAGTCATTTATTGCTAATTTTATAAATTTTCAAATTGTCAATTTGTTTTAATTCAAATTTTTAGTTTCAACGATTTTAGTTCCCCCAAAGTCTAGTGTAGAAAAGAAAATAACATTTCTTGAAAAATGTTCTTCTGTTTTTTGAAAAGTACGTCGAAAATTTTAGATTTTTCCCTTCAAATGCTTCAGTTATATATCAGTTCACTTTGTGAAAGGAAAAGAGAATAAAGGTATTTTAAATTTAGAAGTGATTGGTTATAATTGCTTTATTGAGTACGTTTTACTTCAAATTAAAGTTAGGTGCTTATATTTTTAATGATATCGATGTTCAATTGGGTCAACTTATTGTTTTTTAGAGGAAGGGGGGGGGGCGATAAGTGTCAGTCAGCGTCTTGAAGGGGGCGATGAGCTCAAAAAGGTTGGGAAACACTGTATTAAAAATTATGTCAAATGATTCGATATTAATTAACCTAATTAGTAAATGATGCACGGTATTACTTAGAAACAACTGTCAATATGATTTATTTATCAAAACGAAATCGTCACTTTTTTTCCATCGGAGATGAATTAATGATTGAATCCTGATATTATGTACCATTGATATCGCAAACCCTGAGTTTTATGTATTCTTTTACTCTGTCTAACCCCTGATTGCTATATTATTCCCATAGCAAACCAAAGTGATGTTATTCAAATATGCTGCGCATGATCTTTTTTTAAAGACATAGTTCAAAATTTTTCACGAATGTTATGGAGAAATTAAAAGCAATTGAACATTATTTTTATCCCTTTGGAAGGGGCCTGCCCCCCCCCTCCTACAATCCGCTACTGCTACAGAGTAGTTTTTGGGACGAATCCGCACTCTTAGGCACCTAGGATCGTTCATCGGAAAAAAGGCCAAAGTGGGTAGTAGCGTGAAGATCTCACAATACTAGAAAACTCATGGTCTCTTATGAAAATTTTCTCTTCCTTGGAGAAAACAAACTAACAAACAAAAATATAATCACGTTATCTACTGAATTAGTTTATTACAGAACATTATGAGTGTCAATATTTGACACAACAAGAAGAATTGTTATGGCATTTCGAATATTGCACAAAAGTTTTATTGTTACATCTGCAGCGATTTGTAGAGCACTTGGAAGTGCAACTGCATCCAACAGCAAGCACATCGCACATTGGCCAGAGAGTTCCGGTCACTTCGCGAAGTGGCTGGCCAAAGTCGCATATACGCAATTCATTTCAAGTACATTCGCGAGGCCAATTCGCGAAGTGGCCGGACTTCGGGCTTTGGCCGTAACATATATATAGATGACACTTTTAATGCCATTTCACAGTTTGTAAAATTCAATGGCAGGATTATTTTAGTTTTAAAGACCCTTTTGTTCTTTTCGTGTGTGTGTGTGTGTGCGTGTGACGAACTTATTTATTTTTAGCGAAATTTTTACGTTTCAATGGAACTTTTGACACAACTGTAGTGCCAAGATTTTCGAAAACTCTCAACGAACACAGCAATTTTGCCCTTGAAATTTAATATAATTCACCGATTTAACCGTAATTTCAATGTAAAATTGGTCGCCAAATCTAAATTTATTAACATAGGGAACCGATTGTGTCAGGTAGCTCAGCCACAACCATTCTTCCATGATTTTAATGTGAACATTAAAAGGCAAGAAATATAATGTCTTTCGCACCATCTCTTTGAAGTGATTACAATCTAACAGTGACCCTCAAATAAGCAAGATTTCACTGGCTGGGAGGTTTGGTAAATTTCTCGATTGTTGCCAAACTTTACGACGCCAAATACGAAGGGTAACTGAATAGCGGTGTTACCGAAAATGTCAGAATGGAACTATTATTGTTAAAAATTTAGTGATGGCGGCATTAAATACATGTTTTAAACATGCAATAAAATACTCTTTAGACTGCAAACAACTACTGTTCCTTCCCAGAGCGTTTTATTTTTCTTTGATTTGGAGAAACTAGTGTTCACTGGCTGGGAGGTTTGGTAAATTTCCCGATTGTGGCCAAACTTTACGACGCCAAATACGAAGAGTAACTGAATAGCCATCACTATTTTTTTAACAATAATAGTTCCATTCTGACATTTTCGGTAACACCGAATTTTGAGGAAGTCAACTGAATAAATTTAAATTCACTCCAACCCCTCTGAAGAAAAATTATTATATCCTTTAGTTCAAATGCGCTCCACAACCTTTTAAATTCCACTTAAAGTCATGTTAAAGTTTAAATCAATTCGCCAAATAAATATAAAAGACAGAAAGTTAAGTAAGTAACAGGAGATATTAATTAATCAAATTGAATAAATTTTCAAGGCTTAAATCTATACGCTAATTTAAACCACAAAGTAACTTCAGGGACAAAAGAGCAGCTGATCTGGAAAATGGACCTAGTGTTTCAGTATTGCGTACATAGTTAAGCCTTGAAAATTGACTAAATTTGATTAATTAATATCTCCTGTTCTAATTAACGGACAGAAACGTGCTAAAACTTTTCTTTTTCAGAAAAAAAAAACCTTTCCAGCGATATATAATGTTTTGGGGTGGGGGAAGGTTTTCCCCCCTCAATTATGGCGGATACACCAAAAATGAGACTAATTAATTAATTTAAAAATAACTAATTCGAAATTTAAAATTTGGCCTTCGAGGTGCATTTTACTGGGATACGTTCGAATTTTTGAGCCAAGTTTCAGGTCTGTAGGTGCTGTGGGGACTTTTGGCCAGCGGTTACAAAGAAACAAACAAACACCGTCATCTTTTGTATATAGATTTCCGAAATCTTTGGTTCAACTGTCTATATATTTTTATTTGTTTTAGTCTCAATGTTTTAAATCTTAAAATCGTCGGAAAATATCGTCAGGGTGTGTGTGTGCAATCCTTTTCCATCCTTTACAGGAATTGAAGCTTCAGCTTTTAACTAATTTCTCAGTGGTCTGCAAATCTTTAACTCATACTTTTTCGTACTATTTTTCGTCCAAATTAAAAATTAATATATTTTTTTGAAACTTTGGTCTGTGAAAACCTTTACAAAATTTGCGAACACTAGCCATTTGTTTCAATTTCTTTTAGCTGAAAGATAATTTTGATTGAAATTGGCATAAGCTTAGAAAAAGGATTTTCAAAACAAAACTTTTAGCTCTTCTGCAATTAGCTGCATATTTTACCTCCAAATAAGTTATTTTTTGGACCTGAGTAGTTATGATGCTAAAAAGTTTGTAAAGAAAAAAAAAAAAAAAATCTGCTTTTAGAATTGAATTTAAAAACAATGAGACGTATTCATGAGTTCTGAATAATTTGCTTAAGTATAATTGTATGTATGCTCAAGTAAAAATTTGAGAAGTAATTTCCAGTAAAATTCTTCATAACGTTAGTTACAAATTGCTGAAACTTTTTACAAGCTATTGATTTATATTGAATTATTAATTGATTGTTACGGAGCTGCTTCAAAAGCACATTTGACTGCTCCAAAGTGGCAGTTTTTCTGCTCCGAAAGGTGCACCCAAGTACTCTGAAGCCATTGGGATCACTGTATGGCTATGTGGAATGTAAAAGAACCCTTGCATATTCATTTGGCTCTGAATGTCCTCGGTGAATTTAAATTAAGGCAGTTTTGAATAGAAGAGAGTTTAGGTGCCTCTATCAAATGGAAACTAGGCGTCAAAATTTTCCGTTCCATTGTCATCCATGCCTTAATGGTGGCACACATGAAAGGTGGGATAAAATATCGCAGGACCGCACTAGGCCTGAAAAAGGGATAAAGCTTCTTACGCAGAAGCCATTAGAAAGAAAGAGAGAGAGAGAGAGAAACAGTTTTAATTTTAAGCAAATAACATGCATTTGTTAATGCGGAGATGAAAAAGTTCTTGTACTAAACTTTCATCTATATACATAAATGACTACTTTTTGTGTGTATGTCCGGGGTAATCTTCCAAACTACTGGACCGATTTTAACCATTTTTTCACCGTAGATAGCTACAGTAACAGGGAGCAGGATAAGCTATAATTTATTTCTAAAAAACTTAGTAGTTTAAAAAAGTTATTATGGAAAATAGTAAATTTCATGTCATTTCCCCATTAAATGATTAAATTTTCAACCCATTGTTGCAAAATTTGGTTGCCTCGCAACAACAATATAATGGCTATAGTTTCAAGTTAATAAATGAATTGAAAAATTAAACCTCTTCTCCCCCACTGGGAAATAAGCTCAAAAATTAAAACTAAAAACTTTCCTATTTTTAATATGCTTTTGTTAAGCAGTGAGTAACCGCCCCTAAGGGCTAAGGCAGGAACATGCAATACACCGTCAACTCAGTTATTTCGATGCATGGACTTCAGTTTCGTGCTTATTATGCACTCATCAGCATGGAATACGAAAGTAACCGGCGGTGTATTGCATGCTTTTATTAGTTTCACATGTGGGTTTGTTTATATGTATGTATGTAACTCTGAATAAAAGATAAAATTCAAATTCTTTCCAAATATAAAAGTAATATATTCAATACTATTATTAATGCTAAGGGCCATAGGCGTAGCGTGACCAAAAGCTTTGGGGGGGGGGGGGGGGCACAGGTCAAAATTTTCAGAAGTGCTGGTGGAGCTTTTGACTTCCCTCCCCTCTAGATTTTTCACTTAGATTTTTCGTAAGAGAAATATTCGCTCTTACTATTCCGATGAATTGTACATACAATTTCTTCTTTTTTCTTTTTTTCCCTTCAGCTGCTAGTTTCTACCAGGGTCAGATTTAGATTTAACCAGGTCCGTCATTTGGGGGGGGGGGGGGTCAGGGGGTTGAGATATCAATGAATTTACATACAAGTAGGCGTGGTTTTTGTTGTTTTCCGATGAAATTAAATTGTTTTTGCACCCTTTGACACCCCCCCCCCAGAAAAAACAGAATGGCGGGTCCGGAGTTAACGGAGCGCTGAGCAATTACAAGTATACTGCCTTTAGCCCCGACTACATTTTCGGCAACAGAACAGGACTCTTTTCATTTTGTGTGTCTTTTTCACTGATTAAGTCCACCGTTTTTTTTTTTTTTTTCCGTTCTTTAATGCTCTCGCTGTGTTTTCTTGTTCTTCTATGGGTTGACCTTGTAGTGGCATGGATTCTAGAAAAGCGATTCAATGACCTTTTTCAAGTAGGGTGTAGACTGTTGTTTATCCTTAATTTGGGGGGGGGGGGGTTAACCCGGGAAATTTTTTGAAAAATAGGCTTAAAATTCTGCATTTTGAGGCCTTATATGAAGTAGTTGAGATTAAAAATATGTGAGGAAAAACGAGGCAAACAATAACTTTTTAAAAATTTTACACACGATCGAAATAAAAATGGCTTGTGCTTCCAAAAATTGCTGACATAGACATTAATCAACAAGAAATAAGAGCGAGAGAAAATAGAAAGGGGATTACAAATATTAAATCTGAGAAATTGCTGAAATGTTGCATAGTTAACTAAGTTATTTTCTGGGGAAAAACTTGCAACAGCAATTAAGAACACTGCCTTTGACCCTAGTGACCCAACTTGATATCTAATATAGGAAGAAATAGATTACTCTTTGCAAAAAAAAAAGAGTTTAAAGGTAAGCAAAAAATAGTCATTTAAAATGCACTCATTAAAATTATGAAAACACAACTGTAGCAAAAAATAGCAAACAACGAAATAAATGAAAATTATATTAATAAAAAAGGGAACACAAGAAAAAAGAGGGGGAAAAAGAAACAAAATTAAAAAAAAAAAAAAAAAAAATGGTTAAAACAAATATCTTTGCTCAATCAGGAATAAATTATATTACAATGACTAAGGTTGAAAGAATTCAAAGGTAAGTTCAAAAAAAAAAAAAAAAAAAAAAAAACAAGAAGTTCTGTCAAGAACTAAACGAGCCTACTTTCCCGTACATCGACATCGGCATTCTCGAATGTGATCATTATTCTCTTGATTATCTGAGACTGAAAATTATGTCAAACATACCTTTTTAGCACTTAGAGCTGATTTCGAAAAGCAAAATATGCCCCTCTCATCAGATGAAATAGACACGTAAAAAGTAATTAACGAATAAATAAAGTTTTGTCACACCTTTTAAAGAGTAACTGTTACAGCTCCTTCGTAAAAAAATCCTCCATCGTTTTCAAAAAAAAAAAAAAAAAAATAATAATAATAATAATTAAAAAAAATAAATAAATAAAAGTACAAAGATCATCAAAACACATTTTATCAAAGAAAGAAAAAAAAAAAAGAAAAAGAAAAAAAATCGCCCGTTAATAAAATGTCCGGAATTTCACTTTTAATACGTTGCCAGTTGTTAAATATAAATAAAGAATAAAATGTTCTCGTGAATGAAAAATTTGTTACAAAAAAAATCGTCTGCAAAAAAAAATAATAATAAATAATAATAATAATAATAATAAATAAAATAAAACAAATGAATAAATAAACAAAAAATCGTCTGTACGTTCAGTCTTTTTTTTTCTGAGCCTGCATTTCTGCCATGTTCACGGAGTCGGAGTCGAAATCAGAGTCCTCACAAAAGATTACTTAGAAAAGTACTTTACAAACATTATTTATCAAAACCATTTTCTTACAAAGTTAGTTTGAAGGAAATCCGACTTTAAGTTCAGGATCAACATACAACTTAAATTCCCCGTAGACGCTAAGGTATTTTTTTTTTTTTCTGAACGGTTCACTATTGAACGAAAAATGGTTTGAATCAAAACGCGAAATATGGGAATGTATGGGAAAGTCTCTCCGAGATCTTTCAAACAAAAAAAAGTTTATTCCATTCGGACGGTTCACTCAAAAGTTATTAGGTGGGGAAAGGTTGCTTAAAAGGTTCAATGTTGAACGAAAAATTGTTCAAATCGGAAATGTAGATACGGGAATGAAGTATTCTTGATGAGATATTTCGAACGAAAAAAAGTTTGTTCAAATCGGATTGTTCACTCAAAAGTTAGCATCGCGGGATAGGTTGTTTGAACGGTTCAAAGTTGAACCAAAAATTGTTCAAATCGAAAAATCACATATGGGAATGAGCTGTACTCGCCGAGATCTTTCGAACAAAAAAAAGTTTATTCAATTCGGACGGTTCACTCAAAAGTTATTAGGTGGGGAAAGGTTGCCTGAACGGTTCAATGTTGAACCAAAAATGTTCAAATTGAAAATTTAAATACGGTAATAAAGTATCCTTGCCGAAATGCTTCGAACAAAAAAAAGTTTGTTTAAATCGGACTGTTCATTCAAAAGTTATTAGGGGTGACAGCTTGTTTGAACGGTTCAATGTTGAACGAAACATTGTTCAAATCGAAAATGTAGATACGAGAATGAAGTATCCTTGAAAAGATCTTTTGAACAAAAAAAAGTTTGTTCAAATCGGACTGTTCATTCAAAAGTTAGCATCGCGGGACAGGTTGTTTGAACGGTTCAAAGTTGAACCAAAAATTGTTCAAATCGAAAAATCAGATATGGGAATGAGCTGTACTCGCCGAGATCTTTCCAACAAAAAAAAGTTTGTCCAAATCGGAATGTTCATTCAAAAGGGGGGGGGGGACAGACAGACCGACCGACCGACCGACCGACAGACCGACCGACGCACAAATTCCCCATCTCAATACCCTACTTTCAAATTTTTAATTTTTCGATATTCATTTTACCTTTTTATTTTTTTAACTTGGCGATATTTTTCGGATTTGGCGATATTTTTTTTAACTTGGCGATATTTTTTGGACTTGGCGATATTTTTAGATGCATTAAGCTGCTTTTAATACTTTTTTCGTCTTTCTTTTATTTTTAACGGGAAAGTAGGCTAAAAAGAGAGAGAGAGAGAATGTATTGAAGACGATCATAAGCAAAATCATTAGTATTCTTAAGTTTATCATAGCTTATAAGTACAAACACGTTCTTAACAATGTAGTTAAGTACTACACAAACTACGTAATGTAAAATTGTTTTAAAACATGAAAAAATGATGTATTTTTACTGATTATGCATTATGAGAGAATTTTAGTCATTAGCCTGCATTTAGCATTTAATTTCCCTTTGATGTGTTATGACTGACAATGCTCGAAAAAAGCGCAAAGTTGAAATTTTTGGTTTGGGAAAATAAAAATTAATTCTGTGTCAAAATCCATCTTTTATTACAAAAATTGACTTTTCACTGCACTACACAAGATAAAGAGATCGTCTTTATCTTTCTCTCTCTTACAATGAACCAGATTTTTTGAAAAGTTAAAATTATTTTTTAATGTAATAAGCAGTGACATAATTATAAAATTTATGCCTGAAAAAGTTTCATGAGGCAGCCAGAAGCACTGGGATGTACTCGTACGTGCCAAAATTTAAAATATGGAATAGTAAAGTCAATGGTAGGAGTAGGAAGTAAATGGTAGGAGAACCTCTGATCTCTTTTGGGGATAAGATGGTACTAGTAGTAATGGTAAATGCTGATCTATAGTACGACTCAGAAACCTTTTTCCAATAAAAGCCTACCTAAGGTCTGATCTCTTAACGTGATTTTTTCCTTTGCTTCTCATTGCCTTATACAAAATAGCATGATTTATGATTCCACACTTCTCCGAATTATTATTTTAGTAGTTCAATAATCATGGAGGGAGAAAGTCAGGATAAAATATGGCGCACGGGGGGGGGGGGGGACCCTTTAGAGGCCTTCATTTAACATTATTGGCAATCCTAAAGATTGTTTTGACTAAACAAATTCCCTTCAGAGGGTAATTCTAGCTACGTTAGTGGATAACCGGTAACGAAAACTGAAACAATCTTTTTCAAGATTTTCGTCCCTGTTTCGAAAAAAATTAAGAGCCAAATATTGAAAATTTAAACAGTGGGCCTATATTTCCTTTTGCCCCCCCCCCCCCAAACATGCGGGTATAATACTTAAATAAAATTAATGAAAAAAAAACTGTAAATGAGACTGATTATGATTTTCGTTTCGATTTTATAAAACCTCAGGTTCTAAATTTTCAGAGTCCATCAAGTTGGGGGGCACGTGCCCTCCTGTGCCCCCCGACGCTACGCTTATGCTAAGGGCTAAACTATATTTCATGTTGATGTATTTTAAGTGTTTCAGTTGCTTGTATGCAACTCTGAATAAAAGATAAAATTCATGTTCTTTCCAAATATAAAAGTAATATATTTAATACTATTATTAATACTGAAGGCTAAACTATGTTGCATGGTGATGTATTATAAGTGCATGTAAACTTAGCGGATATTCAACAGTTTTAAAAATCAGAGGGAAATCAGAGTATCATGAAATATTTTGATTAGCTCTAAAAGCTTATTTTTTAGATTTTTAAAACTATATTTTAAAATTATTCTAAACTTTATTTTAAAATGGAACTGTCGAAAATATAGTATAGTATATGCGGGAGTTAGTCATTTATAAACATTATCCACATAAGAAAGGAACCCCATGCTTCAAGCACTTCTTTATTAGAGCACAAAAACAAGGATTTTCCCTGATGCATATCCAGACGCCACGTTTTCGATCTAACATATAAAACTCGCAGGGGGAAATATTTCCACTTGAGAAAGAAAGAATGCAATGGATTAAAGTCCATACTTTCTTCCAACTTCCAATATAGTGTCAAGAATTTTCAATAAGACATGGCTCTAACCAGGTTCCGTACATCATCAGTCAGCAGATTATGTTTCTAGATGCAAAGTTATTTCAGAGTTGAAAGCTTCTAACTCGAAATCTCAGCTGCTTAAATCCATAAATTTGACTTCGAGCTCCTCATAACGTACAAGAAGGGACTGTAGTTAAAATTTCTCTTGCGTGTAAAAAAAAAAAATCGATGGCGATGTTTGAAATTGAAAATTCTGCGCCATTTTCTTCTGGATCATAGTAGGGATTACGGTTGCAAATATTTCACATACAAGAGCAATTTTTTCAATAAAAATTCCTCTGGATTACAGTTTTTTTAAAGAACTGTACGGACGATATTGAAAGGATAAAAGATTGGTTGGTTTATTTAATGGCCTTTTACAGTGTTAAGTTTCAAAAGTTTGGAAATATCGCACTTGTTCTATCCTGCGTCAATTTCTTTAAAAAAAAGTTTTATTAAATGATCAAAAAGAAAAAAAAAAAAAGAAAAAAAAAAAAAAAAAAGCTTAAAAATTATATATTTGGAAAATTTTGAAGAAAAATAACTGGATTGTGCTAAATTTACCAAATTGAAGTTGTATCAAGAGTGTGTCAAACACTCATATATATATATATATATATATATATATATATATATATATATATTTATTTATAGGTAAACATGTGAAAATAAGATGTTCTACATTCAATCAGCGTATAATTGCTGCTAGAGCGGGGGGGGGGGGGGGTTGTATTCATGAGTTGGCAGTAGTGTTGTCATTTTTCGTCCTTTTGAACTTTTCAAAACTAAATATCTTAATTTCATTATGCTAACTCGTATGCAGCTGACCTCTTCAGAAACCTGCAAATTATTATTTTTACCAACTGCTCCCGCTCTCTGTAGACGAAGCAGTATCTTACCCAGTTAAACTTTTAGTTGTTTCTGAAATTTTGTCGTTTTTGCATTTATAACGTTTTTTCAAGTCTTTTTCAAATCGTTGTTGTTATTTACACTAACTTCGTGCACTCCCAAGGGCGGACTTTATACATAAATACCTAATATATATATATATTTATATGTATATATATACTACATTAAATCTCTGAAAAATCAAGGAAGAAAGAAATTAGTAATTGCTTTACAGTAAACAATCTTCTTAAATTTACTTGAACTCAAATTGCATGTATGAGTTTGGAGTGAGCATCTTCCCTTTCCCAATCGTACCGTAATTTAGTGTGAAGTTCGACTTCTACGGTCCACACATGCCATAAGGACCCGTTTATACGGTATAGGCAACCTTTTACATCACAACAACACATTCACGCAAGGAAAGAACAAGGAGTGGAGAAAGAAAGTACGTCTATGTGCGAGCCGGGATTCGAACCCGGGACCACTCCATCCGAGTCTGACTTCTCTGACCACTAGATAAGCTGGCCGGTTCCGAAATTAGTTTTTCAAACTTTAGTAACAAAAGAAAAAAAAAAACTTTATAATTGCTATTATTTTTAATTGCTTTTGGCAACTATTAAAAAACTGAATCGGCTGCATAGTGTTAGAGATAACACGAAATTGAGCCCGGACTCAACACCGATGAATCTTTCTCTGCACCTATAATGACCTTACCTGTACCTAGAGCTACTATATAGACCCATATAGTCTATGGCCTTAACTGTACCGATGTATCTCGCTTCTTTCTAAATATTGCAACTTGGGATTCATTGATTCAAAACATCGAATTATTGAATCGCAATTGGTAGTAAATTTAAACTCAGGTAATGTTGCAAGTTTATGAGGCTTGTTAAAAAAAATACATTAAAATGTAAACCAATCCGCTATCTTCTTTATTTCTCACCAATTTCACGAAGTGACCACTGTGTCAAAACCCCGCCCATTTTCTTACCAATGTATCCTAGAACTGCGGCTTCAATTTCATCTCATTAATACGCTTTTAAATAGTTTCACTTGTGGGTTTGTACTATAAAATTTACGCTCTTTATAAGTATAAAGTTAATATATTTAATGCTTTGATTAATACTAAAGGCTAAACTATATTACATATTGATATACGAGTATTATAAGTGTTTCAGTTTTTTGTATGTAACTCTGAATAAAAGATAAAATTCACGTTCTCTTTGCAAATATAAAGTAATCTATTTTTTACCATTATTAATACGAGGGCTGTCTGAAAAGTGTCCGACCTCGATATGAAAAAGGCAAAACTTATGAAACAAAGAGAGATGTTCTTATTGAGGAGTCTTTTGGAAACTTGGAACCGTAATTTTGGCTATTTTTAGTTCAAATTGTGTGCGTGACAGCTACACTAGTGAGTTGCTCCAACAGTTTTTTTTGAAAATGGAAAAAATCGAATATCAATCTCTGATTCGATACTTGTTTTAAAAATGAAATACGCCTGCACAAATTAAAAAGGAGTTGGACTCTATACAAGGGGACTTTGCACCATCGTCTACAACCGTAAAATTTTGGGTAGAGGAATTTAAACGTGGCCGTACCAGCTTGAGTGTTCATGAACGCTCAGGTCGACCCAAAACTGCTACCACTGATAAACACATTGCTAAAGCTCATCAAATGGTGCTGGATGACGCAGATTGAAGGTGAGATATATAGAAGAAACTATGAATATCTCTAAGGAATGCGCATGCCACATTTTAAATGAGAAATTAAGCACGCGGAAGCTGGCTGCACTTTAACTGCCGCGTTTGCTCAATTTGACCAGTAACGTGTCCGAATGAACATTTGCAGCGCACTTCTGGCACAATGAACCAGAGTTTTTCTGACGACTTATCACTGTGGATGAAACCTGGATTCATCAGTACACTCCAGAAACAAAAACGCAGTCAAAACAATGGACTGCAAAGTGAGAACAGCTCCACAAAAGGCCAAAACAGTTCCTTCTGCAGGAAAAGTGAAGCCGACCGTTTTCTGGGATAGCCATGGAGTGATACTCATTGACTACCTTAAAATGGGAAAAGCCATAACAGGAGCATACTATTCTACTCTCCTTGACAAATTGAAGGAGGAAATAGAAGAAAAACGGCCGCATTTGAAAAAGAAAAAAGTTCTTTTTCATCAAGAAAATGCTCCTGCTCACACCTCAGTGGTTTCAATGGCCAAAATTCACGAGTTACGGCTCGAAATCGTTGAACACCCACCCTACTCACCAGACCTGGCCCCAAGCGACCCTTTCTTGGTCTCTAAGCTGGAAGAAGCACTTGGAGGACAAAGGTTTTGTTCAAATGAGGAGGTCATAAACTTTGTCAACAGCTTTTTTGAGGACACATTTTCACCATTACTTTTGGATGGATTAAAAGGATGGGATCATTACTGGATGACGTGTGTGAACTTACAAGGAGACTATGTCTAAAAGTAACAGCCAATTTGGAGGAGAAAAATATTTTATCTATGTTAGGTCGGAAACTTTTCAGACAACCCTCGTACTTAAGACTAAACTATATTATATAAACTATATTACTTATATTACATGTTGATGTATATTATAAGAGCATCTAAAAGCGTATTTTTTAGTTTTTTAAACTAATTCAAAGATTATTTTCACCATAGGCCTGTCGTCTTTTTTGAATATCCTTACTCTATGATCGGCCGGCATTATGACAAATGATGTGTAATATTAGTTTGATGATTATGACTTCGAAAGTATCTTAAGAAATCATTTTTAAAAAACATTTATGGTTGAAAACATCGAAATATTTGTAGTACCCAGCTGTATTGAAATATGAAGGACGAATATCAAGTGAAGCAGCATCACTTTTTTTTCAGTTCAATAAAAATAATTTCGAATGATGAAGATTCATTAAATAGAACCTCGGCATCAACATTTAGTAACTGTTTATTGCAGCTGTTCCCTAGTTTTTCGATTCAAATATTAGGGTAGAAAGCAAAACAAAGCTAAAGATAATTGGAATATAATACGCGAAAAGAATGCTGGAGAAAAAACGCGGAAGAGTTTGGATAAAACTAAATTCCGCTGACATCCATAAAATCAGAGTTGCTTGAAACGTGACTTTATTAAAGAAAGATCCTGGAATCAAGAGAAAATCTTCCTCCCGAACTTGCATAAAGCACAATGAAGAGAATTTTCAACGTTCTATAAATAAGTTTGGAACCCCTCCCCAGGAAAAGAGTCTATTATATTATATTTTGATTCAAACTCTCTCTTGCAAGGTCAGCTGAAGATACTAGCGAGCAGATTAGGCACGGAAAATTTCCCCCCTTTAAATTTCCGAAGCGAAGCGAAGAGATGCATTCGCTACACGTGATGACGTAGGGCAGAGTTGAGATGGTATCTGCCTGAGTTTCATTTAATAAAGAGATTCGTATGCATTTTTAATGCTAGAGTTCTTTTGAAATAAGGTTTTCGGCTATTTTTCCTTTTACTTTTAGATTCAGCAAAAACGAAATAGGATTTCTGTGTTATGTGGAATGTTTGAGAACTTTAGAATGGAAGCCCAAGGCGTCAAAAAGGGCGGTATTTTTTTTATCTGCGGTGGTGGGCCTGATTAATGAGCACTTTTCATGAGATTAAAGCATTTGAAAGATAAAAGCTTCGATTAATCTTAGCAGGTGGTAATTTATTCAAACTTTTCATATTTCCAAGATTTTTTGTCAAAAATAAATATTGCTTAATCACTAAATACGTCAAGTTAATTAATCTTTCTTATTTCTTTTGAAATACAGGATTTGTCACTTTTGGCAGTCTGCTTGATTTCAATTAAATTGAAATTTTATAAAACTTTTTGTTCCCGCTCATTTGGCTTAAAATCTTTTTGTTCTTATTAACGAACTCTAACGGGAAATTTAGCAAGTCTTTCTTTTTATGGCCACACATGTAAAATTCTGCAGAAAAATCTGCTGATGCAATTTTAACTAGAGTTGAGTTTTATATTTTTTTATACTACAAATCGTTAGGGCATTACCAGATATAAATAGGGAAAGTCCTAAGATTGCAAATTTAAACACTGAGGAAGGAATTTTTTGAAATAACACTTGTAGGCGGTGATGAAGTTATGTAATCGTGACAGGATAAAAACTTGTATGTGTCATAATTTCATTGAAAAATATAGTTCACATCTTCGTACTTTTATTACCATTTTATCCTACTTTTCACACATTCTGTTAACTTTAAAACATTTTTCTTTCCTTTAATTAAAAAGCCATATTTTACAATTTTAAGGACTAAGGATAATTTTCAAGCAATGATTAATGTTCTATTCTTAGTACTACAGTTCGAATATGTCTCCTTGCAGTGATTTAAGAAATTATCCAAACAGGTAAAACATTTCAATTTTGAGAGGACAAGATAGGTACTTCATTAGACAATGGTCAGATCACATCCCAAGTGGGACAGGGGTTCTCCGAGTTGAAATTTTTGAGAGGGCAGAAATTCAGAATTTGCCGAACGATAAAATACGTATAATGCACACATTAACACATCTAATGAAAAGGGACATCGGGGGAATTTGTAAATTGCAGTCCCAAATTTGCCGAATCGTCAGACAACATTTGACGAATTAGGAAATTTTTGGGAGGTCACAGCGACATACCGTGACCTGCTATCGGGGGAAACCCTGAAGTGTATCTGCCTCGGTTTTATCTCTTTCAGCCTTCATTAGTCAGAAACTGCAGTGCAGCCTACAATTTTTTTTGAATTTCGAATAAGCAATATGAGATTTGAGAATGATGCTTTCATTCCCAAAACATTGGCATTTTTTTAAAGTGGCGCAAGAAAAACCTGTATTTTCATTTATAATTTTTTAATGAGCTGCGAACTTGATTTTATCTATCAAGGAGAATACTGAAATGAGGGAATTCTGTAAGCGAAGAAACAGTTCTTTTAAACCGTGTTTGGAAGTACTTGCCAAAGTTCTTTATAAAGTTCGCCTGTTATAATATAAAAATTCCAATAATAATAATGATAAAAAAAACATTATTCATTAAAAAGCAAAACACAAAACAGAAAAATTGAATCGAATTTGTAGAACAGAAACACTGCCCCTAGCTCCAAATAACGGAAAGAATAGAGAAATAAAAGGAATATGAAATGAATTCGATTTTCACCGCCATTTTGAAACTACGCCGTTTGAAATCAGATCTGCTCTCCCGTAAAATTGATAAATATACACAAAGATGGCTTAGTTCATGCTGCATAAAGAGTTGATCTCGCTTACGGCTCGGCATTTGGCACTGTTTGTGGTTTTGGAAATATTATAAAAGATGAATTTTTGTCTGAGGAACCATTTACAGCTTTCTTGAAATGGCATGATATCGAATTTGATTTCCACGAAGAGCAAACACGGGAAAGATATATTTCGTGTTGTGATTTTGAATTTTTAGGGCAAAAAATGAATAACGAGATGGTAATACAAGATGATCACATAAATTAGAGTAATAATGTTCTAAATTCATGCAGAATCACATTTTTCTATACGACAGATCAGTCATACAGTCCTTCTGAACTTGTGGAAAATGGGTTATTTGCGGTTTTGTGAGTGGCCTGGTGCAAAAAGAATTCGTGCTACAAAAAAGTTGCTACAAAAAAACTATACTGATAAAAATTGTAGGAAATTTTATTTTTAACTTTTGTATAAGACAATTTTTGCTAACTTCCACAATTTCTGAGATATTTCGAAAAAACAGCAAAAAGTCATAAATTTTTGTTTTTTTTTCGGCCCTCAAAAGTTCTCCTAAGGTCTTTCGTGTTGGAAAACTTGGTTTTTTTCATGTTGGCACTAATATTTACAAATTAAAATAAAAAAATCTTCTAGCCAACTTTTTGTTAGGCAAGCCCATTTTTCTCTATCTATTGACTAGACTAAATCGTCTACCATGGCTCATGTACACTGTTCGTTGAAAATAAGTTTTTTACGCTACATATTTATCTGTGTAAGTATATATACACAGATATAATATGTGTGCACACACTACTACTTTTTACCTCACTCAAAAAAACATGAAAAGTGTCATACAAATACAATTTTTTGTGAGAAGACCGACGATCTGTTCCATGCGTGCCTATTACAAGCCAATCGAAATTTTGGAATAATTTTAATTGTATCTTCATAAAAAAATATTTAAAAAATGAATTATTAAAGGATAACAATTTCATTGGTGCAAAACAATTTGATTGATAAAGGGTGCCGCTGTAATTCCGATGCAAATGCATGCAATTTGTTTTTCATTAATTGTGCAATGCACCGTTGTTTTAAAATAGTGAAATATAAATAGCTCAAAAAACTGGAAATTTTCGATAAACTACAAAACAAAAGACGCAATAGTGTACAGATTCAGACTTACATTCTTTTTGTTATAATTTCAGAGAATAAACAGTTGAAATTACGACCTTGAATCTATATTGAACTGTAAAATGTGTTTGATATTTTAAAAGAAGTATAGAAATTTAATTCAAGATCAGCTTTAGAAGCAAACGTTCTGTTTTTGCCAAAGCTATCCCATACTTGAACGACATAACGGACAAAAATTTAAGTATTTATTTGTGCTTGCTCTAAATTCTACCCTTGAAAAATGTGACTTTCAAGAATAAAATGCAAAAATATTTCAGAATGTCAAAATAAATCTCATGATGTTAAGTTTGTTGGGTAGGATTACATTCCAAAGAATTTGATATGTCTTCTTTTTCCACCGCACTCGGAGCAAATAAGATCTTTTGCTTTCAAGTCTTTTTGTTTATTTGCGAAGTGCATTGCTTTCAATGGGATCTTGTTCCAAATATAAATAAGCGATAAAATGAATTTCCGCGCAAAGATACTGAAATGTGTTTCAGAGATGAGATGTGTCAAGAAATCCATGCAAGTGAAAATGGTAAATGGTGTTCAGTTTAGCTCATCATCGATTGGAGATTATTTGCAAATGAAAAAAAATCATTAATTTTTTTTTTCAAAAACAGTTTCTTTTGATGGATAAATCAAGTAGAAGACATAGGATTTTTTCGAGGGAAGGATAGGTTCAAATTTTTAAACATATGTACAGATAAAACGACATTTGCACACATTTTAGTGCCACTGTTTGGAAATGGTAATTTATGTTTTATTTAACTATTGAAATCTATTTCCTTTTTTACTTTTTATATTGGCAGCCATCAGCTGCTGCTTGATTTTAGTAAATGATGATTTTAGTAATGATGACCAAACAATGGTATATTTTAAATATAGTATAAAGTAAAATGAATAGAAAATTATTGTAAGCGTAGTATCACATACAAATTAGTTAAGGTAAACTTGAAATCAAAGAATGTGCTGAATTACGGACAAAACTTAATTTTTGATTTTATGTTTCAATCCACTGAACTTGCTGCAGTCATTTTCTTCATTTAACTTCATGTCAGAGAACTACACTGGTAAAAAGGATCTACTTTTAGTTAGGCAATGCAAAACAATAAAATACCTAGCATTAAAAGATGATAAGTCAATACATGTTGTTTTCTTTGCACCATCACTCAGTTGATAGAGAAACGACATTTACAGAATTCTTCGAGTCGGAAGCAGGATGGCTATTAGGGTGGAGCGAAAAAAAAAAAAAAAAAAAAAAAACCAAGTTTTCATTGACGAACGTAATAAAGGCGGAAAAGTTGCGAAAAGTGGAGACTTACACGCACAAAAAAAAAAAAAAAAAGTGAAATCGGATAATACTTTCCGATCCTGCAACGAGCTTGAAATTTTGAATATTCCCCTGCTGTATAGTTTTGTTTCTAACTGTTTATCTGCCATTCATATTAACGCTGCTATTGGTATACATGTTACCGTAGAAGACCGAAATTGGAGAATGTCGATTCTCACTGGTGCTCTTTTTTCGGAATTACTCAGTCATTCGCCGATGCCATTGGTGATAGTCACCTGCTAATGTTGACATTTATCTGATTTTGTACTTTCACAGTAACACATGTACTGTTTAGTCAATATTTACAAACTAATTTCGTTGCTAACTCCTCTATAAATTAATGCAACAATAGAGGAGGTTCTGAGAAATAAACATTTTATTAATCACAGAAGAGTTGTTCATGCATACGTACCTATCTATCTATCTATCCGATAACAATTCTACAGTGTGGAATATTTATTGCAACTACGATACGTAATGGCGAATTTCATTCCATAAATATTTGTTATTAAGTACGAGGCCTTAGCAAATCTGTTATCGCAAGCTCAGTAAGATTCAACGGAATAGGTAATGGTCACACAAAGCACTGTTGTCTGTAGTTTACTTTTGCCAAAATGATTATTGATAAGCACTTTGTACAGTACGGAAACAAATACCGGGTGCATTATTAAACAGCATGGAGTGTAGTTATTTTGTTGAAACGACAGAAAGAAAAAGTGTTTATTTTTTTTGGTAAGTACCCCGACACGCATAGATACAAAGAAAAATTCGGCATTATTTTGGAATCAGGTTGTAATAAAAATTGCATTATATACATCGAGTTATAAATAATGCTTCGTCAATGCCAGATAATAAAGTTTTTATACTCTAATTTTGTAGCAGATCTGTGCAGGTAATTTGGATACGTGTGCATCTCTTCAGAACGATTTTGTAATTTTTAAGCATAGTTTTGGTTTCTGTAAAAGAATATAAAACAGCATAATTCGACACAAATTTGCAGGAAAGCTGCGTTGACGTGTTTCGGGGTTACAAGGAGCTGTTTTCATTCGAAAGTGCACAATTTTATAGTTTGAATAGGGTCAGGTGGGGTAAAATGGGACACTGGGTAAAATAGGTCAGGTTTCTTAGAAAATTCTTTAAAAAATGCTCAAATAATATTTTCTTTCTGCGTAGCAATTTTTATGTATTATTGACACCACGCAACATTTTATATGCAAAATAAGGTGCTTCTTTTACTTTAAAGTTACAGATACTAACGATCAAGTGTTCTTCTTAATATAAGCTTGACTGTATTCATCACAAAAACTTTTGGTTCAAAGAAAATTAAATGATAATACACATTAAGTTTTAACCTTCTGGATAGAGCACACTTTCAGGAACAACTTTTTAAAATGTTGAAGAGAAAACAGCAAAAACGAATGTTTCAGCGTTTCAAAACATGGGTGGAGTAAAATGGGTCATGTTTCGCATTAGGTTAGGTTTTTTGCATATTCTAAAGAGCTAATTATATTTTTTAATTACTACCTCATGTTTTGTTGTCATGTATGTATGTAGTAATTTAAAACAAGTAATACATTGCTTCGTCATTCTTTTGAAACACAAATATATAAACTTAACATTGCAAAATAGTTGCATTAAATCAAAATGCCAAAATTAAGAGCACAGCTTTTGTTCGACGAATTTCCTTCAGGAAATGTTGTTAGGGAGTTAAACAAAAGTGGTTTATTTTCCCTAAAGAGATCACAGAAAAGCACTCTACAGAGCTGTATACAAATAATACAGTTGAAGGAACGGCATCAACATCTAATATCTCAACAACAAGTGAGGTTGTTTCTTCGATATTGGAACCAGTGTTCGGAAGTAGCGCGCTACAAGTAGCGAAACTACTGTAGTAGCTACATTTTTTAGTAGTTTGTAGTGTAGCGCACTACTTTTTAAGAAAAAAGTAGAGTAGTGAGTAGCGCGATACAATAAAATGTAGTTTGCAGCGATTTCTGGAAACTACTTTTAAATTAAAAAATAAATATAGAGATGAATTTTTTTTAAAGAGAATGAAGGATAAAAACAATTTTTAATTGACTAGACTGGTACAAATCTTGCACGGGGGTACAGCAGTGGACGCAATGAGAAATAAAAATTATAAAAATATAAGCTGATCCTTAGATACATCATTTTGACGAAATACATTCTATCTGTTAAATTTCATTGGTTTATTTGGCATCATAATTTTAATATTCCTTCAAATAACTTTCATGTTCCTAAATATTCCCTGGCAAAAGAATGAAGGTTGAATTCTTTCAATCTTTCAACTTTTGAATCATTTCTTGTGGCGAATATTCGTAAAAATTGTAAAAAAAAATCTAAAAAAGGACAAATTTTAGGAAAAAAAAGAAACAAAAAGGAAAAGTAACAAATCCAAGACAATTCCTAGTCCTCTTCCATATTCAAATGAGTTAATTTATTAATGTAAACCACTTTTCGAATTTTCTCGGTAAATCCTCAAACAGTGTATGCTTTTTATTTATTTATTTTTAAAAAGTAGCGAAGTAGCGACTACAATTCAAAAGTAGTTTGTAGTCGCTACATTAAAAAAAAGTAGTTGTAGTTAACTACATTTATAACAAATTAGTTGTAGTTCGCTACAAAAGAAATGTAGGTTTTCCAACCACTGATTGGAACACGGCGTATCAAGCATGTGTTTTATTTTTATGCGTGTTAAAACTTCTATTGCAAGCATACCCTCACCTACACCAATAACCAAAAGTAAAAAAGAAACTTTAAAAGATACCAGAAGAGAAAACTACATACATGCAAAAAGAAACTTCTGAAATTTTAACAAGCTCGATAATATTGAAAAATTGCATACTGGAAAAGTCTAAAGAGATAAAAATCAATTAAACTGACACACAGACACAAAACTAAATAAATAATAAATAAACGTTTTCTTTAAAGGAAATTTCTAACTGAATACTAGTGCATTGATAGTTACCTTTAAAAGTTGGAAAGTGGGAACAAGTTAAGTCTTTTGGGGGAAATGTCAGAAAAGTATATTTTCATGCCACCATTCTTCCCCACAATGTAGAATAACGTGCAATGAAATTTAAAAATACAGTGAACGTTTTTTGTTTCCGGAGAGAGATGATGTTTGGAAATATGATGCATCGTAAACAGTGTTAGACATTCGTGACCTTGAAACAGGCGCGCATAAAAGGGAGGGGCGATGGGGCGATCGCTTCTCCCTTGAGGGACTCTCACCCAGTAAATTTTCAACATTGAAGCTCAAAAAACTTAATTTTAGACGAGTTATAATGATGTTGAAGGAAGGACGTTTAGGCTTTCCCTCGGAAATGTTTCGAAATTGAAGTCCGAAACTAATGTGATCAATATTTACAAACCAGTATGCATAGAAAAAAGTAAGTAATAAAAGTCAACCGCCCCTCCCTTGAACAAGTTCTGGATCCGCCCTTGCCTTGAAATAATTCAAGAGAACAATAATACTTTCTAGAAATGTTTATATACTAATTGTTTTCTCTGAACAAAAGTATAAATTTACTATTCAATAAATCATGAAGTTGAATCCGTTAAAGCATGACTCATTTTACCCCACTAGTGACCTATTTTACTCCACGCTACGGGATAAAATGAGTCATTAACAGCACATTTCATAACTTATTTATTAGTATCAATATTTCGTATTTCAGAGATAGGGTAAAAGCACCAGTAATCGGCCATTTAAGAGATCTTCTGTTGATCTTGGCTAACTTAGAACTTTCAGCTATAAATACAGCAACAAAAACAAGGTAAAACTTTAGAATGAACCTTTCTGATAGTGAATCACCACCTTGTTTCAGAAATTTAAAAAAAAAAAAAAATGTAAAAATCCAAGCTGTTGTCAACACTAGTAGATGCTCCAGTAGTCTGCCACAGAATCATCTTAGTTGAGGAATAAGCAGAATCGCAATCTTGGATGACGGGCACACCATTCAAAATGAAATGACTTATTACTAATTCAAACAAGAAGTTCTGTCAAGAACTAAACGAGCTTACTTTCCCGTATATCGACATCGGCATTCTAGCATCTGATCATTATTCTCTTAATTATCTGAGACTAAAAATGTCAAACATACCTTTTTAGCACTTAAAGCTGATTTCTAAAAGCAAAATATACTCCTCTCATCAGATGAAATAGACACATAAAAAGTAAATAAATGAAAAAATAAAGTTTTGTCGCACCTTTAAAAGAATGTAACTGTTACAGTTCTTCCGTAGAAAAATTCCTCAATTGTTTTCAAAAAAAAAAAAAAAAAAGTACAAAGTACATCAAAACACATTTTATCAAAGGGAAAAAAAAAAAAAAATCGTCCGTTGATAAAATGTCTTGAATTTCACTTTTAATCCGTTGCCAGTTGTTAAATATAAATAAAGAATAAAATGCCCTCGTGAAAGAAACATTTTTGTTACAAAAAAAATCATCTGCCAATAATAATAATATTAATAATAAATAAAATAAAACAAATGAATAAATAAACAAAAAATCGTCTGCACAGTCAGTCATTTTTTTTCATGCAGTCACCTGCATTTCCGCCATGTTTGCGGATTCGGAGTCGGAATCAGAGTCCTCACAGAAGATTATTCAGAAAAGTACTTTATAAACATTATTTATCAAAACCATTTTCTTACAAAGTTAGTTTGAAGGAAATTCGCCTTTAAGTTCAGGATCAACATTCAACTTCAATTCCCCATAGGTGCTAATGTTAAATTTTTTTTCTGAACGGTTCAGTATTGAACAAAAAATGGTTCAAATCAAAAAGCGAAATATGGGAATGAGCCTCTCCGAGATCTTTCAAACAAAAAAAGTTTATCCCATTCGGAAGGTTCACTCACAAGTTATTAGGTGGGGAAAGGTTGCTTGAGAAGTTCAATGTTGAACGAAAAAATGTTCAAATTGAAAATTTAAGTACGGTAATGAAGTATCCTTGCTGAGATCCTTCGAACAAAAAAAAAAGTTTATTTAAATCGTCCGTTGATAAAATGTCTTGAATTTCACTTTTAATCCGTTGCCAGTTGTTAAATATAAATAAAGAATAAAATGCCCTCGTGAATGAAACATTTTTGTTACAAAAAAAATCGTCTGCCAAAAATAATAATAATAATAAATAAAATAAAACAAATGAATAAATAAACAAAAAATCGTCTGATTTTTATAACACAGCAGTAACTTTCAAAAGTTATTAGGGGTGCCAGTTTGCTTGAGCGGTTCAATGTTGAACGAAAAACTGTTCAAATCGGAAATGCAAATACGGGAATGAAGTATCCTTGATAAGATCTTTCGAACAAAAAAAAGTTTGTTCAAATCGGACTGTTCACTCAAAAGTTAGCATCGCGGGACAGGTTGTTTGAACGGTTCAAAGTTACACCAAAAATTGTTCAAATCGAAAAATCAAATATGGGAATGAGCTGTACTCGCCGAGATCAGTTTAGATCAGTAGATTTGTACAAAAAAAAGTTTGTCCAAATCGGAATGTTCATTCAAAAGTTATTAGGGGGGGGGGGGGACTTGGCGATATTTTTTTAGCTTGGCGATATTTTTTGGACTTGGCGATATTTTTTAGATGAATTAAGCTATTTTTATTCTTTTTTAGCCTACTTTCCCGTTAAAAATAAAAGAAAGACGAAAAAAGTATTAAAATTGGCTTAATGCATCTAAAAAATATCGTCAAGTTCAAGAAATATCGCCAAGTCCAAAAAATATCGCCAAGTAAAAAAAATATCGCCAAGTCCAAAAAATATCGCCAAGTTAAAAAAATAAAAAGGTAAAATGAATATCGAAAAATTAAAAATTTGAAAGTAGGGTATTGAGATGGGGAATTTGTTCTGTCGGTCTGTCGGTCGGTCTGTCTGTCTGTCCCCCCCTAATAACTTTTGAATGAATATTCCGATTTGGACAAACTTTTTTTTGTTGGAAAGATCTCGGCGAGTACAGCTCATTCCCATATTTGATTTTTCGATTTGAACAATTTTTGGTTCAACTTTGAGCCGTTCAAACAACCTGTCCCGCGATACTAACTTTTTAGTTAACAGTCCGATTTGAACAAACTTTTTTTTGTTCGAAAGATCTTTTCAAGGATACTTCATTCCTGTATCTACATTTTCGATTTGAACAATTTTTCGTTCAACATTGAACCGTTCAAGCAACCTTTCCCCCCTAATAACTTTTGAATGAACATTCCGATTTGGACAAACTTTTTTTTGTTGGATAGATCTCGGCGATTACAACTCATTCCCATATTTGATTTTTCGATTTGAACAATTTTGGTTCAACATTGAACCGTTCAAGCAACCTTCCCACCCTCCCTAATAACTTTTGAATGAACATTCCGATTTGAACGAACTTTTTTTTGTTGGAAAGATTTCGGCGAGTACAACTCATTCCCATATTTGATTTTTCGATTTGAACAATTTTTGGTTCAACTTTGAACCGTTCAAACAACCTGTCCCGCGATGCTAACTTTTGAGTGAACAGTCCGATTTGAACAAACTTTTTTTTGTTCGAAAGATCTTATCAAGGATACTTCATTCCCGTATTTACATTTCCGATTTGAACAATTTTTCGTTCAACATTGAACCGCTCAAGCAAGCTGTCACC